>JAUPMG010003755.1:0-16014 GCA_031762675.1 Pachysandra terminalis | reverse complement strand
TCCGTGTCGATACTCGATACGTATCCGTTTTCGAGCCGACCGATACGCTACCTCGATACGATATTTTGAACCATGTGGACGGTATAGGTGATGTTGGGTCGAGTGATCGTTAAATAAATCAAGTGATCAATAAGACGACGATAAGAAGGGTCGGCCAAGGGGGTACCATCTGTATTAGACAACTTCAAATGTTTTTCCATTGGAAAGTCGACAGGACGAGTTCCTAACATACCAACATCCTGTAAAAGTTCAAGGTGTACTTGCGTTGGCTTAGGAAGATGTCTTTGGAATAGCATGCAATCTTTATACCAAGAACATATTTAAGAACACCGAGGTCCTTGATGTGGAACTAAGATTGCAGGTTCTGCTTGAATTGATGAATGTCTTTTGGGAGTATCTCCAGCGATAATAATATCATCCACATAGATCAGGACATGAAGGCAAGAGTTCCCAGAGACTTTGCTAAAAGAGAATAATCAGCACGGGATCGAGTGAAACCAGTAGCAATAAGGGATGAAGAGAGCTTGGAGAACCAGTTTCGAGAGGCATGCTTCAAATCATACAGAGACTTTTGAAGCTTGCAAACCATACCCCCATGATCTTTAGAAAATCTGGGCGGAATTTTCACATAGACTTCTTCATCTAGATCACCATGAAGAAAAGCGTTGTTGACATCAAGTTGATGAAGAGACCATTGCTTAACGGAGGCAACAACAAGTAAACAACGGACTGTGGTCAATTTGGCGACAGGGGTGAAAGTCTTATGATAATCCATTCCCTCCTTTTGTGTGGCACATTTAGCAACTAAACGTGACTTGTAGCGTTCAATGGAGCCATCGGGACGATGTTTAATCTTGTAGACCCATTTGCATCTGATGGGTGTTTTTCTTGGGGGCGAAGGTGCCAAAAGCCATGTCTTGTTTTCTTCCAAAGCAAGAATCTCAGCAGCCATGACATCTCACCAATGAGGAGAGTGCATGGCAATGGTGAAAGCAGTGGGTGTAATATGAGAAAGAAAAGCATGATGGGAGGAAGAAAGACGATCATAAGATAAAAAATTAGATAGGGATGAGCAGTACCTGACTTCGAGGAGGAAGATGGAGCAGTAGACGTGGTGGTAGATGAGCAATAATAATCCTGCAAATAAGATGGTGCATGAGTGGTGCTACTGGAGCATCTTGTGGTAGTGGTTGGAACTGGCGATTGTTCAGTTGGAGATGGAGTGGGTGCCGAAGGTGGACTAATAATTGACGAGATATCATGGTCAGGTTCGGAAGGGGGAAGTGAAAGAACGGGATGGTGAGGGAAATGATCATGGGGTAATGTATCATAGGGAAATAAGTGCTCGTGAAACATGACATCGCGACTCACATAAACTGAGTGAGTCTCTAAATCATAAATGTGATAACCCTTTTCTGCGAACGGGTAGCCAATATAAATCCCCGGACGGGAACGAGTGTCAAACTTGTGATGAACATTGGGATTGTGTGCATAACAGAGGCAACCAAAAACACGTAAGTTAGTGTAAGAATGTGGTGAACCAAGCAAAATTTCATGGTGACTTTTTCCAGATAAAAGAGGTGTTGGCATTTTGTTTATAAGGTAAGTAGTCGTAAGTACACAATCCCCCCAAAATTGCAAAGGTAGATGAGCCTAAAAACGCAAAGCAAGAGCAACTTCGAGGAGGTGGTGGTGCTTACGCTCGGCCACCCCATTTTATTGAGGGGTGGAGACACAACTGTGTTGGTGAAGGACACCATTATCTTAAAAAAATTGTTGCAATTGAGTAGTAAAAGGTCTTTGCCATTATCGGTCCTAATGGTTTGAATATTGCAATTATATTGATTTTTGATCAATAAAAAGAAATGCCGTAATAGAGTTGGTGTCTCAGATTTAAAACACATCAAAAATACCCAAGTGCTACGGGAAAAGTAATCAACAATGGTGAGAAAGTAACGAGCACCGGACAAAGAAGGGGTCCGATATCCACGCCAAATATCACAATGAATTAAATTAAAAATCTGAGATGTAGAAATAGAACTAATAGGAAAAGGTAGCCTTATTTGCTTTGCCAAGGGACAAATATGACATACACACCTATCAGAAGTTGAGAGAAAAGGTAGATATCAAGCCAAAAATTTCAACAGAGTAGCAGAAGGGTGACCTAGCCGCCAATGCCATGTATCAACCAAGCCATTGGATGAAGAAGAGACAAAATTTGCTGAGGGTCCTTCCAAGATATAAAGTCCGCCATGTTGTCTACCCACTCCAATCGTCTTCCTCGTGGAATGGTCCTGGAAGATGCAAAATCAGCAAAAAAGGTGACAATACAACGAAATGAGCGGGTTAATTGACTAACGGATAATAAGTTATAACAAAAGGTTGGAAAATAAAGAATATTTTGTAAGCACAATTTGTCTGACAATGTAACTGATCCGATATGAGAAATAGGAACAGATTGACCATTAGGCAAGGTGATAGGGTGCATGGAGTCATGTGGAGAAAGAGAATAAACATATGATTTGGAATAGGCCATGTGGTGTGTGGCACTGGTGTCAATAATCCATTGAGAAGCAAAGGAACTTGATAAGCAAGCTACACTACTTGCAAGGTTAGTCATAGGAGAGAGAGCACCTGTACTGAGTAAGGCCAAGAGTTGTTTGTACTGTTCTTGGGTGAGAGGTGGTGCTGGAGAAGGTAGCAGGCCTGTGGAGATGTCGGTGGCTTGAGTAGATACATTGGCTGCTATTTTTCTAGGTGAGTGACCATCCTTTTACTGTGGATTTCGTGGGGAAAACCATGGAGACTATAACAATGGTCAATAGTGTGGTTTTCTCTACCACAATGATCACACTTGAGTTTTGGCCGAGATCTGTCACTAGTGATACGATGGCCTGAGGAAGAGGCAGCAAGAGCAGCAGCATCATTTGTTGGTGGTGTGGTGTGCAACTCTCATTGCTTTTCTTCTTGAAGCAAAAGAGAGTAAGCCCGTTCACAGTCGGAAGGGGGTCCATAAGAAGAATCTGACTTCTAATGGGAGCATAAGAATCATTCAACCACATGAAAAACTGCATGACCATCTCTCGTTGATGGATGTTGACAATGGTCTTGGAAGACCCACTAGTGCAAGGTGGCACCATATTGTATGAAGATAACTCATCCCAGAAGGCTTTAAGGGGTGGTGAAATAATGAGCCACAGAAGAGGTACCTTGTTGATGAGTTGCAATGGCACGAGATATTTGATAAATCCTTGGGAAAAAAACCCACACACAGATGTGGTTGTGCATTGATTATTCAATTATTTATAATACAATGTCGCAGTACAAAGTAGGAAGAAGAGAGAAAAAGTAAAGATGTGAGAATAGCAAGACGAGAGAAGAATAGAAAGAAGAGAGAAGAATAGAGAGAAGAGAGAATAGGAAATATAGAAGAATGGAAAGATGGGAAAGAAGAGGAGAGAATATATGGAGCATGATAAGGAAACAATTAGGAGCGATTCATGATTCCTTGATTAGCTCCAATACATATAATTAAGATTTTCATACATTTAAATTATTGAATATTTAAGTAAATGTTTATAGTTTGCTATCTGTAACAAAGTTTTATGCATCGCATATATTTATTAGTTCCTTTTAGATGGTTTTGTCTTGTGCAATTGAGGCCATTGTCAGCACTTGTGAGAAGAATAACATTGGGGCAGGTTGAACGCCAGAAAAGGAATAGAAAAAGTCTGAACAATATGTGGATATGAGTAGCGAGAAAATCACACGCATGAATGGAGGATATGGCCTTTGATAGAAAGGAATGTATCAGTACCAAATATCTAGGACAGGGCTTGGAATGATGGTAGTGATTTTTATGAAATGATTGGAAAGTCTCAATATTGATGCTTGACTAGAGGATTGTAAAACATGCTATGATTTTCATTTGAGGGTGTCATTGTGCTACTAATATTTACTTATCACTAGACCATCTGTTTTGTCCTGGATTAAAGCTTTCTACATGATCTGAAATGGTCAAATAAAAGCCTGAAAACAGAGCCAAAAAAAAAGAAAAAGAAAAAAGAAAAACATGGGAGCCCAAAATCTTAAGCATTTTTCCGTTCAACTTCTTTGGTCATGGATTTGCAATTAAGTGAATCATCATTTTATTGGAATTGAAATATCTTTTATCATGATTTTACTCATGGTTCTGGATGCCAATTTAGTTGGTCTATTGGTTATACTCTTACATCATTGTGTTGTACAAATTCACAATAGATGTATGGTTCTTAATTCAGCAAATAATGCAAGATTGAGGCTTATGAGATTGTCAGAGGCAGTAGAGAAGCTTCAACGACAGGCAGCTTTTAAAGTTCAAACAGGGAAGGAAAATGATGCAACAGAGTTACTTTTTCAAAAGAAGAAGGTTATGCAAACTTTGGAGAAGTCAAAAGGCCGCATCAAGTTGCTCGATGAGCTTTGTACAAAGCTTAATGAGGTATAACTGAACATCTTATTTACACTCCTAACTTTTTCACTTCCATTTAACTGAGGAACTCTAATGAGTTAACAAGATTTATTTATTTATTTATTATTATTATTGTTATTATTATTATTATTATTATTATTATTATTATTATTATTATTATTATTATTATTATTTTTCTTTTTTCTTTTTTGGTAAGATAGCTAACAAGATTTGGAACCTAATTGTACCCAGTTAACAAGATTTGGAACGTAATTGTACCCCAAGAAATTCTGATATGTTGTTTCTGTTTTCTTTCTTATCTTATTTGATGTAACATGCAAAATCATGACATGATTTGTTTGTCATGCCTCTCGTCCTTCATGCATGCCGACACCTTGCAGATAGAAAGGTTGCTTGAACGTATTGATGCGAGAGTTATCCTCTGCTTTTTTTTTTCCATTCCCAAAGTCTTTATTAAATGCTATCTCAAACTGTTTCTGTGCCTTTAATAGTTAATACATCTTCTTGCAGTGACATGACACATATTGTGTTATATTTTAAACTATATATTAAGTTATCTTTTCAGCGTGTCTTATGTACAGCTTATGACTGTGTATTAGCAAGTTCTTAATTGCTCATAAAGAAATATATGAAAAAGGAAAGGAACATTGTAAACCGTCAACACAAACTAGAAGTTCAAGTGCACAACACAAAAAGTAGCACTAACATACCTATTTTATATTAGAATAACTCCTTGTATTTTTGGTCTATGACAATATGAAATGTTCAATCGATCTTCCTTGTTGATCTTTGATCCGAGGGTTTTCGCGTAAACTTGAAGGACCCTTCAAGAATCCCTATTCTTATGATTTTGGGAGGATAACAGTAAAGATTTCTGCAGCTGTGATTGTGATAGTTACCGAAAAGAATTTTGTGGGTCTCCACGGTGGAATATGGAGTAACAGCATTGGGATGTAGTTCACCTCTAGCCTCATGCTGAGTTGCTGATCTCCTCCAAGCAAAGTTTGATTCCATGAGTCTGACACCTAGGGTTCCTTCAAAATAGGAAAACCTCCAGCTATGAGCAAGGATTAGAGAATCCTTACCAAGTTCAAATAATCTAGACTTTAAAACCCTGTGAAGATTATCTCTTCACTAGGAAACTTGTGAGGATTTTGAATTCTCATTTCAGAATGTGTTTGGACTATAGGATCTCCTTTTTTTTGTGATAATTAGGACTATAGAATCTCCTTTAAGATCCTTGATCCTAGTAACTCACTTTGTATGCTGAGAAATTGGCTTTTGTAGTTTCGAAACTCTTCAATAGATTGACTACTAATTATGTATCAAAAAAAAAGAAAAACAAAATAGATTGACTAGTAATTGGATGGATTTTATCTTGTTTCTAATAGTTGATATTCTGTTTCCATCTTCTGAAGTTGCTTCCAACATTTTTTTGTCAAATTAACGGGACTTATTGGGTTTAAGGGGTTAGTAAGGCTGAAAAACAGTTTAAATATTGTTGTGAAAGATGATAGTGGAGAAAATGAAGTAATAAAATAATGAAGAATGCATAATGAAAACTTATCAGATACCATTTTCCTTGGAACTAATTCCACCCCCTTTTTGCATGTTTCCTCAGTGCACAGGGTCAAGCAACCAGCTCTAGGGATTCAACAGTTAGAGACCACCTTGTAAATTGCATGGTCTAGCTGGACTGTCACAAACTCGCTAATGTATCTCTCGACTGAGCAACACCTAAGGAAAGCTTTTAAAGATGTTAAAAGCAATAAAGTTTGCCACCTAGAAAAGAGCAGAAATGATAGAACACTTGGTCAAAGTGAAGCATATCAGGCAGAGGTCTTTTTTATAGAGATCTTCACACCCTTACAGACACAGTGTCCGTTGGACATACTTGTTGGATGGAGTCAAAAGTGTTTGAAAAGGTCTTTAGTTATAGATATCTTCACACCGTTACGGACATAGACAGTGTCTGTTGCACATACTTGTTGGAGGGAGTGGAGTGTGTTTGAAAGGCAATTCAAATAAATTCAAAGCAGCTGGTCTCTTTGATATAGGTGTCACCAAAGAGGGAACCCACGATTGCAGCCACGTATGAAAACTGACTCGTATCATCTAATCTTATGGATGATATGTGATTTTGCTCTGTACTAAATGTAATTAGTTGTCGTATTTTGTGTCACCTCAATTTTCTTTCTAGTTTCATGAAAGCATTTAGACTTAAACAAACATGTATGCACAACTGATGTCATGATATAGGTCAGATGTAGTATTTCTTTCTTTATAATAATTATTTAACATATTTACTCAATCAAAAAAAATTTACCCACGTTTTACCACACAAGTGTCTTAGTTATGTAGTCTGAAATGGTCGCTCCTGTTTGCACTATCGTATAATCTTTTGGAAATTATCAACATTGTATTTCTTTCTCTAAAGAGTTTCTCTTGCATCACACTTTCTTTGGGGCTGCTTTGTCAGTATATAATAAGTTTATCACATTCCAAGTTATAATTTTTTGGCTCACCCTGGAATTGTACCTGTGGCCATGGTGACCATGTGTTTCTAGATTCTGCCTATACATATGCAAAGATTCTTCCTTACAGGTGAAATTGTTGTGGGAATTGCTTTTTTTTCCAGTTTTATGTTGGTTATTATTCAATAGTTGAAGTTTCTAGCCCAATCTTGGTTTTAAGTAATGGATTTTATCGGGGGCCATGGTGACCATGTGTTTCTAGATTCCGCCTATACATATGCAAAGATTCTTCCTTACAGGTGAAATTGTTGTGGGAATTGCTTTTTTTTTTTTCCAGTTTTATGTTGGTTATTATTCAATAGTTGAAGTTTCTTGCCCAATCTTGGTTTTAAGTAATGGATTTTATCGGGGGCCATGGTGACCATGTGTAGATTGTGCCTATGCATATTCAAAGATTCTTCCTTACAGGTGAAATTGTTGTGGGAATTGCTTCTTTTCTAGCTTTATTTTGGTTATTATTCAATATTTGAAGTTTCTAGCCTAATTTTGGTTTTAAGTAATGGATTTTATCAGGTTTCGGACCTGCCAAAATGGGTATGTATCGGTTGGTACATGTTGGATCTCAATAATTGTCAGCTGAAACCATGAGAAATTTATGTACTTAAGTATCAGTACTTAACATTTAGGTTTGGTATCAGTATATGATAAAACCCATACGTATCAATTTTGGCCAAAAAATAAAACCACGAGCCAAATGTATGATTGGATAATTTTTATGGTTTCAGGTGATTTCTGTGAAGGAAACACAACTAATTGAGAATGTCGCATTGGAACTTAACATTGAAAGAGAAGATGATTCCACTCCAGTTCGCATTATCTCTCCAAAAGAGGACTCTGAAGATGAATCAAATGGAAATGAAGACCTTGATCAAAGTTGTACAGAACACAGCCAAGAATTGCAGGGTCAGGCAGAGTTTGAGCTAAACATACCCATCAATAATCAGCAAAAAACTACCAAAGAAGGGAATTTGAACATGGGTGTTTTGAAAGAAGCGGAGGAAACCATCAACAGCTTGAAGGGAATGACCTCTTATGAAGATTTTCTTGAACATTTAGATAGGCAGCTCAACAAAGTTGAAGATGAACTTATCATGGTTTTAAGGCTCTCCAACTTGGTGTTAGAAAGTGAGAAGCCAAAAAATTTTAAAGTGCAGCAAACTGAAGGAATCCTTGAGAATGTGCGTGCCATTAGAGAGAGGTAAATGTGCACTAAAACTTGAAATTGGTAATATGAAGCTTTTTTTTCACTAAAGATTCTGAAACATCAATGGTCATTTCTTAGATAATAAACTATCTATGGATTTATGAAATATATATTTTTTTTTCATCTTTAAATCTGAGATTTTTGCATTCTCAGGATTGCAAGCATCATGCATACAAAATCAGAGGTCCAACAAAGCTTCAATATGATATATTCTGATTTCAATGAGACTAGTTAGAGGACCAAAGTCTGGATGCGGAGTAAGGTTAGTAGCAGTCTGCTTTCCCAGTGAATGCTCTTCTTTCGTCAAAAGAAAAACAAGAAATATAAGGAAAAAAAAAAGGATAGGAAGTGAAGATAGGAAATGAAGCCATTGTAACAATAAAGCCAAACATATGGGGTCTTACTTTCTCTCGACATAAAAGGTTTTATTCTGCATCATGTACACACATGGCTCAAAATATCTCGACATATCCCTTGATTTATCCTCTATCTGAAGGTTCTGGTATAAATCGATGTGGGAAAACTATTGAGAGTTAATATATCATTATTTATTGCAATATATTGCCATATATCCCCTCTTCCCCTGCTTCCCTTATTTTGACCGGGAAATTCTCTAAACCCTCCAAACTGTTCCAAATTTCAAATTTTTTTGCTGATATTTATAGATCGTTTTGTTGTTCTTGGTTCAGAAACTCTTAAAAACAAGCGAACTTAATTATAAGATTGATTATAATTTCTTTTTTGTTTATTTAGAATAAAATGAAGATGATATGCATGCCCAATAATTGTGGATTAACATGCATTTCATTGTGGATTTGATTTTTTTTGAGGATTTGAAAGTACAAAAAGTTTGGGAAAACCAATTTTTTTGGTTTTCAAACCTAGATATGTATCCTTAGTCCATGAATTAGTTATATTTTATAGCTGGAAATGTTGACCGGAAAATTATTTTTTTAATTTGTTTTTATTTAAAAAATAGATGTTTAGTATTTAAGCCATAAAATGGTGGCTTCTTTAGTCTACTTTTTGCGAAAATAAGATTGGCATTGTATTTTTAAGAAAATTAAAATTTTAGTAAGTTATTAAATATGAAAAATATGTAAAATTTAAATTTTTATGAAATATGACAAGATCATATCACGCATTTATAGTAGAAAAACAATGTTTTCTAAAAGATATCATTAAAAAAGGAAAAGATCTTGAAAAATTGTTTGTATTATATTCTTTTATTAGTCATTGCTTGTTTTTATTTATTTATATAACCATGGTGGGTCTGATATGGAAAGTGGAAGGCAACATCAGATGAAAGGAGGGAAAAACCTAGCATTAGTTGGCTATATTAATCAATCCAAGGAGTAAGGAACAATTTGCAATTTTTACTGGATGTAAATTTAAGGGGTGTGATGAATTAATAATTTGATTGAAACAACGTTTGACCAAGGTTTATTTTAATGTGTGTATATTTGAAGTTATGCCTGATCGAAGTTAAAACCTTAATGAAGCAACATCTTCAATCTTAACCACGACTTTGTGTTATATGCTTAAACCATCTTTTGTAATTTGATTGAAACAAAGTTTGACCACAGTTTATTTTAATGTGTTTATTTGAAGTATACATGAATGAGATATGCATGGCATCGCATGTATTATTTAACTAAAAATGCCTTGTCAAGTGTCATGGTTTTCTGTAATGTTGAGTTATTTATGTGTAGACATTTCTAAATTAGCATACCATAAAATTCCATTCAAAATTTTCACCTTTTTCAATGTTTTACTTATTTTCTAATTTTTATTGCAGTATCTAGGGCTGTAAATGAGCTGAGCCGAGCGTTGCCCAGCTCGGCTTGAGCTCTTAAACCTTGAGAAAAGCTTAGGCTTCTTAAAAATTTTGGGATCGGGCTCAGCTCACAAAAAGCTCATCTCATAAAAGACTCGACTCATATAAAGCTCGGCTCGTAAAAGGCTCAGCTCTCAAAAAAGCTTAGCATTAAAATATTATAGTTAATTATTATTATTATTATATATATACCATATATAATGCCAAGACCACTCTCGCAATTTATGCCATCTTGAAAAAATTTGTTTCCAAAATACCCTTACCTTACTCTATAGAATGTTATTTGATTAGGGATAATTTTGTTTTTTTCAAAGTATTATGTTGAAATAGATTAAGTTTAAAAAGAAAATCAGGAAACTTCTCATATAACCGTTTCCCTTTACAAAATGGTCTCTATAAACCACTTTAAAAAAGTAGGTACAAAACTCTTTATCATTCTTCTACTCAAAATCACAACTTCATTTTTTCTTTTTGTGTAGGCTTTTTTTTTTTTTTTTGGATAACTTACATCTGGTTGTTAAGAAAAATAAAATAAATCAATCTACTTAAAATATTATCGTAAAAGAAAAAAAAAAGGAGGCAGCAAAAAGATATATTCTAAAATTATTTCCTTACGGATTAAATAGTTAAATTGTTTACTTAAGGATTAAGTAGTTTTCTTTTTCTTCTTTTTTTCTTGACTTTTTATTTTATTTTTTCGTAGTTCAGTGTTTTTGAAGACGTTTGAATAGAAAAATAAACCTCCAACATTTAAAAGTATAATCATCAAAACAATATTAGATTTGTATTTATCTATTAATCATCAATATGGTTATTATACTTATTTCTATTATTATTTAAAATCATCAACGACATAATTGTATTTAGACATTTGTTGTTTGATAGTGATTTCTTAGTAATGGTTTAGCTTTCACATTCAATTGTGTTTCCTAAGATGAGTATCAAAGCTGGTTGTTTACAATTTTCTATATGGGAAGATTAAACTTATCTAAACGGATGGTTAGATCGTTAAACAATTTTGCATAAAATCTTATATTTATTTTTCAAAGAATTTATGAAATCTGATTATAAATTTATTGATTTTTTTAAAAGTAAATCGTTTTTTTTTTCTTCATTATTTTAGTTTAATATTTTTTTATTAAATAAAAAAGTTACTTTTGAAAAAGAAATCTTATCATTTGTTGTAGTGGTAGGGTTTTTTTTTTTAAAAAAAAATTAAAGATTCTTAACATGAGTAATAATGGTTAAACTAAAATTGTAAAATATTTTCTAAATTCTATCACAATTGTTAAACTAAATCTTTTTAAGTTTATTATTTCTTATTAAATAGATTTAAAAAAATCTTATCATTAACTAATGTGTAGTGCGCACGAAATCCTATTATTTTCAATTTTTATATTTTAAATCTCTTTATTAGTTTACTTAGGTTTCTTTATTAATTTTTTTAGTCATGATATAGTCATTTTAGGGGGCAGATAATTGCAAAAGAAAAAAAAGCAAATAATTGCAATGGTGAAGAACGATTCTGAGATTAAAGTATTTAAAAAGAAGAAAAGCAATTTTATGCTATGATAAAACATAGAAATTTAGAATACAATTATATATTATTTATGACTTAAATATCGTACTTGATATATCCTTGAACAAAACCAAATTATTGAACAAAGAATAAGCAATCTGTTTGAACCAAGGATAAACAGATATCTGCAATCATGATCCAAAATAAAAGCTTGACTTCGACGATGAAATGGCGATTTCTTCTAATGCCTAGTAGAAGAACGAATTTGTGAAATCTATATAGAAAAATGGTTGAAGTTTTGTAACTACTTTTTGAAGTGGTTTAGTGGTAACATTTCGTAATCAGAAGGAGACTAATATTTCTTTAGGGAAGTTATCTTCTTTTTATTAATACTTAGTCCACTTTAATATAGAACTTTGCAAAGTCTAAATTATCCCTAATCAAATCACATTATGTAGAGTAAAATAAGGACACTTTTGGAAATAATTTTTTTCAAGCCGGTACGTTTTACGAGGGTGGTCTTGATGTTATATATAGTATAGATTTCTATGTTTTATCATAGCATAATATTTTTTCTCTTCTAAATAGTTTAATCTCAGAATTGTTCTTCATTAGTACCCTTTTTCTGTAATTGTTTTATTTAATTATTTGCAACTATCTGATCTCCGGAATAATAGTAATATGAAAATAAATACAGTAGGAATGACGGTTTTCAAGTAATCAAAGTTTAAACAGAATTGCTATCACCAGATTTTTAGACTACACATGTTTTATAAAGTTCATAAGACTACTTTTTGTTTTCGACAAAATAGAAGGGAAGGAAGTGGAGTCGAGGTAAGGTATGAGGATAAACGAAACAGTAATCCCATTAAGAACGTTTTTTATTATTTTACTAAAAATTATTTATACAAAAGAATATAATTATCAGTAATCCCATTTTGCTAAAAGTCATTTGTAACATATAAGTATAGTTTAATTTGTAGTAGATTAAAATATGATAATAATAGTAATTGTTAGTTATTTAAGTAAAATATAAATCATAAATGTTACAATGCATATATATATATATATGCTTATACGAGCCAGGGGAGTACATGAGCCGTGCCAGCCAGTAGGCATGACCCGTGCCTCGCCACAACATAGTCGGCATGGTTGCTAGGCAGGACATGGCCAGCACGACATTAATCATCCCACAGGACTGGTACGGCCATGTACACCCTTACGTGTAGTATTGCACGTGCCACCCTCTAGTATAATATAAGTATATAATATAAGATGTAGGAATCTAGATGTATAATCTCATATACAAACCTAGCCGATCTCTTCCGAGCCGAACCTACCCAAGCTCGGCTTTATCTTGTTAAGATAATGAGCTTCTTTTCGGGCTCAAGCTCAGCTCGCGAGCCTAATTATAGATCTCAAGCTCGGCTCGTTGACAGCCTTAGCAGTATCAATATTTCTCTATTTAGAGGTTGATATATCCTGCAATAGCAATATTTAAACCCTCAATTACAAGATCCAAGCTAAGTTGAACCTTGGAGATAGTGTTGCTACAATCATTTGTGAGAGGATCCAGTTATCTTCCCCGGTTCAATATTCAAGATGTATGGACAAAGTAACTATTTGAGTCTTCTTCCATTTTTAGCGCAAGAAAACTATTTCTAGTTATTGTTTGTTTACATAAGAAACCACACATGAGAGAATTCTACAAAATAATAGCAACTACAGTGGCTTCCTAATAAGGAAAATATTTCTAAAATGTCTGTTCTGCTTAAAAGGAGGAAATCTTCAATCTGATCAGTCAATATTAGTGAACAATAGTACTTTCTATGAGTTTCCCTATCTTTAAATTCTGCATTGATTTTGGAACATGGCTTTTATTTATTTATTTTTCTTTGACCACTTGATAAACAACTAGTGTTCCTTCAAACAGCAATTTTTTTTGGAAAGGCCGAAATGCATTTTGAATTAGTTTCTTGTCCAAGAGTCGCCCAACATTCGGATGATTCAAACCACATGATATGAAGCCATGGTTTGAAATTTCATAGAATTTTTTAATACTTCAGTTTTGATTAGCACTACAGAACTGAAACTTGAAACTCCATTGATGAGTTATTTTTGTCAAAGTACTCGATCAATTTTAAGTAATTCTGGATATAAAATCAAAAGATTTTCAATAGCAGAGGTTATATTTTCCGGTAGATACTGCATTAACCTCTCTCGTTGCAGAAATAAGACAAGAATACTGTTGGAGATTGAATCTGTAAAACCTTTTTGTTCTTTGATAACAAGGTTGTAAGAAGTCTTAATGGTGCTACTTGTTTTCCTCTTAACGAACATGGACTTGGCTTTCAGTACAGGACTTAAAACAGAGTTGATATGTTTCAAGAAATTGGTTGCTTGGTCCTTGTCTTTCCTTATTCGAACTTTTGGAAAGACTCATCAAGAAACATAAGAGGATCAGTTGAAACCCATTCAAGAGATTGAGGAAAAATGATAGGGATGCTTACTTATGTTAGTAAACTTCATATTTTATTTTTCAATTCTGTGATGTTTCAATAGATGTTTAATTTCCATAATATTTTCTACCATCCAACTTCACTGATGTTCTTTGCATTGCTATATCTTTTGTGTCGCCTGTCACAAACCCAGGAATAACAGGAGGATTACATCAGGTTAGCAACTGGAGCAGAACTTTGCTAAATCCGTTATGACATGTGTTAGAGTTGTATTATTATTTGGGTTGTTTTCTGTTATGGTCCAAGAGTATTTTTGTATTTTCTCATCTTTAGTATAAATATGGGTTAAGGTGAAGGGATTGATTAAGTTTCTTAAACCTATTCTCTAATCTTTCTCTCTTCCCCTTCTTCTTTTCTTCTTCTCCTTCCCTAGCCCTAACTCTTCAATATTTTCGCTTTGACTTGGTATCAGAGCACCCAATCCAAACCTAGAAGCCATTAAAATAATCTTAAAGTTGTCGCGAGGTGATCAAGAAGGGCCGATGTCAACGTCTGTATGATGATGTCATGCTGTTGTCATCATCTATACAGACACCAAGGTCCATCGATAACTTTCTCTGGCCTCTCTCTCTCTCTCTCTCTCTCTCTCTCTCCCTCTCTCTTGGTGATTGCGGTAATTCCACAATTTTTTGAAGCTATTTCATGTGATGTTTTCACTTTCTGTTCTCCTTCCTTTTTTCTTCTTCTCCTTCTCTAACCCTAACTCTTCAATATTCTTCATATATATATATATATATATGAGGAATTCTGCAATGTTTCTGCCCATTTTCTTTTCCTATCTAGAACCTTGACTACGTTTCACATAAGCTTATGACGGCCCATTATTTACATTTTCAAAGGATACTTCCAGATCTGTTTTCAGGTTACTTGGGAGTAGCAGATTCGAACACAGGATATTTCCCTACACTTCCATTTTGCAATTTACTTAACTAAATTGTTTTTAATGAATTCCTCCCTTAATTCAATTTTCTACCTTCAATCTGCAGTGGCTTTGTAATACATCATTTGGGATATTGTAAGCATACAGGTTTTTGATTCAAGGATGTCCGAAATTGCCTGAACACAGAAAACAGTTATGTGCTATCATTCACAACTTAGTGTTGAAACTATTGTATTTGATATCTATAGCATTTGCTGATTCCCGTTAATGTCATAGTTGATGTTCTTCATGAAGCAATGAGAACGAAATTAGTACTTATGGATATTCTCAGAAGAAGATTCAGCTTGAGCATGAGATAAAGTTGCAAGGAACAGATTGATGATTTCCCTTAAAGATTGGGTTTGTCACTGCCCCACCCCTTTTATGTACCAAACATGGATTGGGGCCTAACAAGAGTCTGCCTGCATCTGATCACTTGGTCAAACGATGCCAAATCTCCACATAAATTCTGTTGATTACTGTAAAATGTTAGGAGCAAGTCATGCAAGATGTTTGTATGGCGTCTTTATGCTGCCTACTAGCTTTTAACTGCAATTCCCATTGTCTAGCCTAACATACTGGCTGCAGATCAGCAATACATCTTTCTCTGTTACCTTTCCCATTTCGTTGAGCTTTTATATAACATTTTCAGATTTATAGGTCTTATTTTGCTCATTAGTTTTACAGTCGGCATCTAAACATCAAAATGTACAGTTCTTTATACTAGCTCCTATACGTAGTTGTTAATGTTAGTCTCATATACACTTTCTGCTTCCATTAGAACCTGATCTAAGAATGCTTTTGTTTATTGCTGATCCATTCCTTCCAGAGTTTTGAAGCATTGAATCAAAGGGCTGTGACAGTGGTGATAGATCCAATTCAGAGCGTGAAGTGGAAGATAGTCTCATATACACTTTCTGTTTGTATTTCTAGCATTTCTTCCTAATTTTAAATTTTAAGATTTTTTTTAGCTCTTTATGTAAAATATAATAAAGATTACTGATAAATTTA
>JAUPMG010003744.1:0-16015 GCA_031762675.1 Pachysandra terminalis | reverse complement strand
TGGCCAAACTAGTCATTAAAAGAACCAGTAGAATTACCGGTGATAACATCCTTTGAAAGCTACCCGTGCGCCCATAAACACGAGTAATCCTTGGGATACCATCACAGGAACCCTTTCCAAAATCAATTGGATCATTGGTGATAATACCCTTCAGAAGTTTCCCGTGCGCCCATACACACGAACAATCTGCCGGATATCATCACAAGCGTCCTTACCACAAGTATCAATGCATTTCAATCAAAAATGTGCGACACAGCATAACGATAAATGATAACTCAATCATTCCACTATAATTTTGAATTCCACAAATAGTTTCTAAACTGGAGACTTATCTAAGGAGTTTGTTCAATAGGTTAGCACGTGCCATTTGCACAATTAAGCCTGAACCAATACTAACATCCAAACCCTCACATTGTCTCTCAAATAGGTCTTTGTATGCTCTCAATGCGCTCGATCTCAATGCACTCGATCACATGGTTCTGCGCTTTATCCCAATGCGCTCGATCACATGGTGTGCGCTCGATCCTAATACGATCAATCGCATGATGTGCTCTTGATCCTAATGCGATCGATCCGTGCACTCTGCGCTCGATCGCGAAATGCAGTACACATAAACTATGTTTTCTAGGCATTCATATCATTAAGGACTTCTCACACAACTTTAATAGGATTTCTAAATTAATTCCCATCTAAATCAAATATTATAACCACATTGAAAACATGTTAAAACTATTTCATGTATGACACGAATCTCAAGTATATCAGCATAATTTCTGGGAATAGAATTTGATCATGAGAACTAAGTAATGCGAGATAAAGAGCATATAAACAACATGATTCAATCAAATCCGTATTGAAATCACTAGATTTAACAAACACGTGTGAGATACTAATTCTCATCGATTATATCATAATCTCCAGAAAACAACAAGATCAATTATGCTAAAATAGAAATCATGTTTCAACAATGAAAATCAATTATAGCATCATATAAAACGATGAAGCCGCAGACCGGATAATATACTTACAATCATGCATTCAAACAAAACTAGGTCTACATGTTATTCCAATCGAATTATACAGAGTAAAGAACTTACTTTGATCTAACGATCTGAACTGCTAATCCTCAGTCTCCCTTCTTCTTCATCTCTTCCTTCTCTACCAGTAATGGACAACTAGGGTTGATGTTCTCTCTCTCTCTCTCTCTCTCTCTCTCTCTCTTTCAGTCTCTAAACACAACTCTTAATCTTTCTCCCTCCAGCATCCTACGTATGGGAGGATAGAGGTATAAGGAGCTAACTACCTAACTTCTCTCCCCTCTATCCCACGTACATGGCCACGACACCAAGACCGGTTCAACGCATAGCCAGTGCGTTTGAACTGAGATAATGTAATTAAATTACCAACCTAGCCCAAAAGTTTTGGTAATTACATAATGACCCCTGTCACTACAGACTTCTTCAGCTTGCAGGCCCAATTTACTTTTCCAACAACTTTGTAACCATCTGGCTGGGACATGTAGATCTCCTCTTCCAGATTACCATGTAGGAAAGCAGTTTTGACGTCGAGTTGGGCTAACTCGAGATCAAATTGTGCAACCAAAGCTAGTAATATTCGGATGGACGAATATTTAACAATAGAAGAGAATACCTCATTGTAGTTAATCCCTTCCTTTTGAGCGTAGCCCTTAGCAACCAGTCTAGTTGTAACAGATATTGTCCTTCCCCGGAGTGCCTTCGTTCTTGGCGTAGACCCACTTGCAACCAATTGCTTTCTTTCCATTTGGAAGTTGTACCAACTCCCAAGTTCGATTCTTGTGAAGTGATCCCATCTCTTCACCCATTGCTTCCTTCCATTTTGCACTTTCTGAACTCTGAATAGCTTCTTTGTAAGTGCACAGGATACCGTCATTAATTACTAGAAGTGCATAGGCCACCATGTTGCAATACCGAGCAGGTTTCTGAACATTCCTTTTCGATCTACTAGTTGCATTTGATTTTGGCTACTCAGTAATTGGCGGAACTGACAACTCATTTTCATTTGAACTTTCTTCAAAATCATCTTCAGAACTATTGACTGTCTCAACAGTCTTTGCTGGAACCACTGGAGCCTCAAACGCCACCTGTTGTGGAATACTCGGCTGAATTTTCTGCTGTAGCATCCCAAACTCATCAAAAGTAACATCCCTGCTAAGAATAACTTTCTTATCTTCGGGGCACCAAAGTCTAAATGCCTTAACTCCTTCACTAAAGCCCATAAAAACAAATTTCTTGGCTCTAGGATCCAGTTTAGATTCTCTAACATGAAAGTATGCAGGACAACCAAATACATGCTGCCAATCATAATCTGAAGCGGGTGGTCCTAACCATACCTCCTTGGGAGTTCTCTCATCAACTGCAGCAATAGGTAGTCTATTGGTGAGATGACAAGCATAACACAAAGCTTCTGCTCAAAATGCCTTGTCCAATCCAGCATGAGAAAGCATACAATGGATCTTATCAACCAAGGTGCATTTCATTCATTCTGCTACTCCATTCTGTTGTGGCGTGCTATGGATTGTAAAGTGCATGACTATCCCTTCTTTCTGGCAGATTTCTAAGAAGGGATCTGACGTGTACTCGCCTCCATTGTCTGATTTGAGCCTCTTGATCTTCCTTCCGGTTTGGGTTTCAATCATCGTCTTCCATTTAAAGAAGATATTCAGAACTTCATCCTTGTGCTTCATAGTGTAAACCCAGACATATCTTGAGAAATCATCAATAAAAGTTACAAACCAATGTTTACCTCCCAAAGAAGCATTTTTGGTAGGTCCCCAAACATCTGTGTGAACATAATCCAGTGTTGCCTTGGTGCGATGGATTGCAGTGCCGAACTTCACTCTTGTCTGCTTTCCCAAAGAGCAATGTTCGCAGAAACTAAGTTTTCGGTCTTAGCGCCCTTCAGTAGACCTTGCCTCACCAATCATTGCAAAGCTTTCTCCCCAGCATGCCCTAAGCGCATGTGCCAGAGTCGGGAAGTGTCAGATGCCTCATCTTTGGAACTGCTAGAGATAGCTGCTTTTCTTGTGATGGTAGACCTGTCAAGGAAGTATAAATTTCCCTTTCAAGTATCCTTCATCGCTACAAATGCACAACGTACAACCTTCAGGAATCCACCTGCCATGGTCACCTTGTAACCGCTGGAGTCTAAGACCCCCAATGAAATGAGGTTCTTCTTTAAGTCTGGGACATATCTGAGATCTGTAAGTTGTCTGATTGTACCATTGTGCATCTTCAAACAAACTATCCCTATCCCCTTTGTCATGCAGGCATTGTCGCTGCCCATTAGTACAACTTCTCCATCGAGTTGCTGGAAACTCGAGAACCATTGCCTATTAGGAGACATATGGTAGGAACACCTGGAATCCAAGATCCATCGATCAGAATGGCTCTCTAATGATGAAACTGACAAAGCTGAATCTTCTTCATCTTCTAATTTTTGTGCAACATTCTCATTTGACTTGCCCTTGTTCGGACAATCTTTGTTCGAGTGCCCTTTCTGGTGACAATAGGCACACTCATCCTTCACAGGATGTCTTCTATCAGATGATTCTCCTCTGGTTTTCGAGCGAGATTTGCCCCGCCCCTAGATTTTCTATTGTTCATCTTGCCTCTGGTTACTGTCAATGCTTCTGATGTTGAGTCCCGATGGTTATGCTAATCCTTCTTCTGATACTCCTTATTCACCAAAGCATTAGAAACATCTATGAACTTAACCTCATCTTGTCCATACAACAGAGTAGTGGTTAATTGATCATAGGTGTCAGGTAGAGAACTTAATAACAATAGTGCCCTATCTTCATCAATAATTTCAACATCTAGATTTTGTAAATCGGCAAGATTTGTTGAAAGTATCTAAATGCTCAATCATAGAAGTACCTTTCTTGTATTGAAACCGAAAGTGCTTCTTCTTCAGATAGAGCCGATTCTCTATGCTTTTCGTTACGTACTTGTCCTCCAGCTTCTTCCAAAGACTCTTCGCCACAGTTTCCTTCATGACGAAATACTTCTGGTCTTTGGCAAGACATAATCTGATGGTGCCACAGGCTTGACGGTTTACCTATTCCCAATCTTCATCTAAAAGTCCTTGGGCTTGGTATCCAAGGTAATATCTGACCCCTCGCAGAACAACAAATCCAAAATTTCGCATTGCCACATGCTGAAGTTATTGGTGCCGTCAAATTTCTTCACCTTGAAATTTGCATTCGACAACGCTGTCCTCCTAACAGAGCTGCTTGATGTAGAGGTGGTTGTGGTCTCAAGTTCCTTTGTTCCAGTGATTTCAGCCATAGGAACACTTCAAATGTCACCACAGATATGAAAAAACGTATGGAATTTGACGAAACAAGAGCTACTATGCTCAAACAGGCTTCTTCAAGAATTGCAGGTCTGATATGCACAATCTGAGCCAAAACACGTGTCCAGAACGATCCAAATAGCTAAACTCGACTCCTGGATCGTCAAAATCGGATATAGAATGATCGATCTGGAGTCTGAAGAAGTTTGGACGTGATCTGATGGTTATGATGAGCTCAAAGGTGTGAGCGCGTCACACAGGAGCGAATCCGCTGGATCGGCTTGGCTCGGCTAGGAAGGAGGGCGGCTCAGCTCTGTTGACTCAGCTTAGCAGGAGTGCGGCTTAGCTCAGTTGACTCGGCTTGGCAGGAGCGCGGCTCAACTCGACGGGAAGGAGCGCGGCTAGACTCGACTGGGCAGGAGCCCGGCTCAGGTCGAGTCGGGTCAGAGCTTTCGGGGTCCGATTTCCAGAAAACCTAGCCGGAACAGTGATACCTTCGCCGGAGAAGATGAAGTTGACTTTGTGCTCTAAAATTTGACTGGAGCGTGAGAGTGTGTCCGGACCCCGATTGACTTGATTTTTGCAGCATTGGAATCGTCTCCTCAAGCCCTATGTACTGATGTGCTCAAAAGTTGATTTCGATCAACTTGGTTTTTGGGCAATTTTGAATAGTGTCTCTGTTCTCTGTCCCATGAGCTCTGATACCCAATTTGTTGTGCCCAGAAACGAAATTAACACACTCACACACACTTGAGACAGAAATTTACGTGGTTTGGCAATGCCTACGTCCACAGGATCAGTGACTCTAGTATGGTGGAGAAAATACAAACAGTTACAAGGAGGAGGGATTCCTCTCTCTTTCTCTCTCTCTCTCTCTCTCTCTCTCTCTCTCTCTCTCTCTCTACTGATTTTTGTGTGTCTTACAAATAGAAGGGCAAAGCCCAAATAAATAGAAGAGGGAGGAAACAAAGTCCCCTTAAATCAAGGTGAGAGACTCCTTAATGTAAGGAGTCAAACAGACAGCCCATAAAACATTGAATCATTGTTTTAGAACATTGAATCATTGTTTTAGGGATCTCCCATGTGAAGCCAACACCAACCCATGTGAAGCCAACGCAATGGGGTCTCCCATGTGAACCCAACACCAACCGAACAGTTTGCAGTTCGACCGTTAGAAGTCATTTTTAGTTTCTCTACTTTTTTTCCCTTATTTCTGAATAACGTAATTTCACTACAAAATAATGTACCATTAGTAGCGGCCAAGACTGCCATTAAAACATTAAAAAACCGTCGCTAAGTGTTGGGATTTAGACCGATCCAACACGCGTAGATCAATCTAATCAAATCTCCTTGAGAGTTCCCAGATCATGGGATTCGATGTATCAGGAGAACAAGCAAAACAAATTAATATGGAAGACAAAAAATAAAGAGAAGAACACACAGAAATTACGTTTTTCGACAATCTTGGCTACGTCCACGGAGCACACCAATAATCCACTATCTTTTTGATGAAGTTTTACAATCTGAGAGGGGAACTTTCTCAAAGCCCTAAAAATCTCTTATGAAACCCTCCCTCTGTTTTTCTCTCTCTCTCTCTCGCTCTCTCAAAAAGTTGAAAAACCACACGTACTAAAGAAACAAAAGACTCGGGATGACTTAACATAACCCGCGATAGCCGGTCGACTGGCCACTTGCCCGATCGACCAAGGAGATTTCCTTCGTCGCTCGATCGGCCAGCTTGCTCGGTCAACCGGCGATCAGTCATCCTTCGCTCCAATCTACTGTCTCCTTGTCGTGTCCCGGTCAACCGGACAGTCTCCACAAACCCAACAATATCCCACTTGGAGACTGAAGCTCAGAAGTAAACAACTCCAACAACGTTCAATGCATACTGGTGCGCTCATCCATATTCTCAAGCATGAAGACTCACTGAAGCTGAGCACAGCTCCAGTTTCTCTGTCGTCACTGTCTTGGTTAACATGTCTGTTGGGTTCTTGCTACCTTGGATCTTCACAAGTGCTAACACCCCATCTTCCAGAAGAGATCTGATGAAGTGATAATATAATCGGATGTGCTTGGTCCTCGAATGAAATGTTGAGTTCTTTGCAAAATGTATAGCACTCTGACTATCACTGTGCAAAGCATCGTTCACCTGCCTGAAACCCAATTCTGCCAACAAACTCTGTAACCATATCATCTCTTTGCTAGCCTTGGTTACTGCTACGTACTCTGCCTCTGTAGTGGATAAAGCAACAATCTTTTGTATCTGCGAAATCCAACTAACTGCAGTAGTGCGAACCGTAAAGACAAACCCAGTAGTGCTTCTCCTGCGATCTTCCCCTCCAGCAAAGTTTGCGTCTACATATCCCTGTAGTCTCAGCTCACCCCTTCTGAAGCATAGGCATTTATCTGTAGTGCCCTGTAAATACCTCAGTATCCAATGCACTGCTTCCCAGTGCTGCTTCCCTGGATTGGACATGAATCTGTTCACAGCTCCCACTGCATAAGCAAATATTTGATCTTGTGCAAACCATGGCATACATAAGACTTCCAATGGCTGAGGCATATGGAACCTTGGCCATGAAGTCTCTATCTTCATCTGTCTTTTGAGACTAATCCTTGGATAGTCGGAAATGACTGGCCAACGATGTACTAACTGCCTTGGCATCACTCATGCCAAATCTCTTCAGAACACGACCAATATACTTTTCCTGGGATAACTGCAAAGCACCTCTTTGCTTATCCCTGTTGATCCTCATTCCAAGAATCTGCTTCGCTGTGCCCAAATCCTTCATGTCGAATTCACTCAACAATTGCTTCTTCAAGTTTCTGGTTTCTTCCATATCTGAACCTACCACTAACATCTCATCAACATAAAGTAACAAAATGATGTAACTGGACTCAAACCTCTTGAAATAGCAACAATGGTCAACGTTGCACTTGTAGTAGCCATTCGTTTGCATAAAGTTGTCAAACTTCTTATACCATTGCCTCAAAGCCTATTTCAAACCATACAAGCTCTTCTCCAGTTTGCATACGAGCTTCTCCTTTCCTTTCACTTGGAAACTCTCCAATTGCTGCATATATATTTCCTCCTCTAGATTACCATGGAGGAAAGCAGTTTTCACATCTAACTGCTCAAGGTGCAAACCCTCTACTACAAAAATTTTCAAAACTGACCGAATGGTTGTCAGCTTCACAACCAGTGAAAAAATGTCGGTATAGTAAATTCCCTCTTTCTGCTAAAAGCTTTTGACCACCAACCTCGCCTTGTATCTCTTGGAACCATCATGTTCCTCCTTTACTCAATACACCAATTTGTTGTGTAGAGCTTTCTTTCCCTCAGGTAACTCAGCTAGTTTCTTGGTACTTTTGGAGATAAGGGACTTCATCTCATCATTCATTGCAAGCTCTCACTTGCTAGCATCCGCAACCTAACTTGCTTCATCATAGCATTCAGGTTCACCTGTATCAATAAGAAACAGGTAATTCAAATACCTTCTATTTGGAACATGAGGCCGAGAAGACCTCTAGGTAACAAGAGTCTGCAGTGCATCACCTGTTGTGTGCTACTCTGCAATGTAGGTTCCTCTGACTGTGAACTCTCAATTGTCTGTTGTATCACACGATTCCCTGGAATATCATCCAACTCGACATATGTTGGATCGTCCTGTGTTGTGCTGCTGGACTGTGTTGCGCTTCTGTCCTTGTACATCACCCTTTCATTAAAGATAACATCTCGGCTTCTGATAACCTTCTTGTTCTGGTCATCCCAAAACTGGTATCCATATGCATCTCTGCAATTGGATTCCATTCTTATAACAGAATTTCTTGAATCCAGTGTCTTCATACTCACCATCATTATCAGATCTCAACTTCTTGATTCTCAGACCTGTCTCATTTTTCACCATAGCTTTCCACTTCTTGAACACCTCGTACACCTCGGATTTCTGTCTCAAGAAGTACACCCACAATTTCTAGAGTGGTCATTCATAAAAGTCATAATATAGGAATTACCGCTAATGGATGAGACTGTAGCTGGTCCGCAGACATCAGTGTGAACTAGCTTAAGCTTCTCTTGCTTTCTTGGTTTGCCATTTTCCTTGAAACTCGCCCTTTTCTGCTTCCTGAAGATGAAATCTTCGCACAAGTCTACATCAACTGACTGAAGCCCTGGTAGTTTCCCTTTGGATTGCATAACCTTAAGTCCATTCTCACCCATATGTCCGAGCCTCTGGTGCCATAAGTTTGGATCCTCCTTGCAATCTGCAACTGCAATTGATCCATGTGCATTAATCATTGTGTAGAGAGTACCACTCATCTTTCCACGTGCAACGATCACTATGCCTTTGGAAACCTTTCAACTATCACCACTGAAGGTTGCCAGATAACCTTCATTTGCCAACTATCCCATTGAGATCAGATTCTTCCTCAAGTCAGGGATGTGTCTCACATCCTTCAATTTCCATACAGACTTGTTCAGCTTGATCTGCACATCGCCCTTTCCAACCACATCGCATGGTTGATCATCACCACGATAAACCTTCCCTAGGTTACCCGGTAAATAGCTCACAAAGAATTCTCTACTTAAGGTAGCATGAGAAGATGCTCCGGAGTCTAGCACCCAAGAATCCTCCTTGCTCTCTAAAGAGCATATCAAAGCATCATCTACATCTTCGAAAACGACATTCACCTCAAGCTTCTTCTCTATTTCCTTCTCTCTCTTTGGAGCTTTGCACTGATTTTTAAAGTGGCATTTCTTACCGCAATTCTAACATTCAACGTTCTTGGATCAAGACTTCGAACTACGATTGTTAGACTTGGACCTTCCTCGATCTGAAGCCTTCTTGGAGTTTCTTCCTCTACTCTTCATATTCAATACAGATCGTGAAGTGGAAGTTTCATTTGATTGCCTCAGGATATCTTCAGTCATGATCATACTGATCACATCGTCAAACTTCAATGTTGTCTTCCATGCAGAGCTACTGATACTAGTAATCATGCCATTCCAGCTCTCAGGAAACTGACTAAGAATCAACAATGCTCGAATCTCATCATTGAATTCGATATCAACTGTTGTTAACTGGTCAACAATTTCATTGAAATTATTTAGATGTTTTCTGAAATTCTCACATTCGGCTATCTTCAGATTGAACAAATTCTTTATCAAGTTCAGCTTGTTTACTGCAGATGGCTGCTCATACATCTCAGAGAAAGCTGCCATAAGAGAGACTGTAGCCTTCTAAGCCCTATAGTTGAAGGCAACAGACTTCGATAGTGTCAACCTTATGGTGTCGAGTGCTTTTCCACCTTATGGTGCCGAGTGCTTTTCTCTCTCTCGTTCTCTCACAAAGTGGAAAAACAACACACACTAAAGAAACAAAAGACTCGGGATGACTTAACATAACCCGCGATGGCTTTCCCAGCCGACCGTTGTCCTTCGCTCCAATCTGTTGTGCCTTGTCGTGTCCTAGTTGACCGACCAACTTGCCTGGTCAACCAGACAGTCTCCACAAACCCAACATAAAGATCTCTGTGGTGGTTTTGTAACCACCAGTAAATCGGCGTCGGTAAAGTTTTTAGCAACGGTTTTGTAAAACCGTCCATAAAAACATGGGATTTAACGGCGGTTAAAAACCTCCAATAAATGTAATTTAATTTTTAAAAAATAATATATATATATATATATATATATATATATAGCTTGTAATCGAAATCTACATGCAATGTCCTTTCTCATGCACGCCAATCAAATTGTGCAGCCTCGCAATCACGACTCTTTGGTTTTGGACTTGCAGGGGATTTTTGCAACCGCATAGTAACTTCAACCTTGTCTGTAACCATTGAAGACCTAACTAGAGCAGAGCCAGCTTGAGATGAGGAGCTATAGAAGCTCTATTACCCTCTTACCCTACTTCTTTCTCCTGTTCACTTCAATCCCTTCGTATCTGACCCAATCGAACAGGGACCGGGATCTTTTGTTTTAAAGATTCCTGTTATGCTCCTGTTATGTGCACAGGAGCATAACACGTGTCCCGAGAGGTCCACCTCCATAATTGGTAACCTTTCATTCTAAAAACCTAAGAAAAATGGTGAACCTAGGGGCCCACCACATTTACTGGTTTGATAAGTCACCAATTTGAATGGTGGGCCCCGAACACGTGTTATGCTCCTGTGCACATAACATGAGCATAACTGGGATCTTCAAAACAGAAGATCCCATCTCATCAAACAACGAGTAATTAAGCTATTTATATTACTTGGAACTTAATATAAGTAGCTATTATCAATTGGGTTAAATGGGTTTGAGTTTCGGTTTAACCAACCCAAAGTGATATTAAACCCAATCCAAACCGATGCAAAGTCAGGTTGAATCGGTTTGGGTTTTGGTTAGCCTGACCCAAGTTCCACTCACTTGTGTGGTAATCTGGCCTTCTGCGTTGCATGATGAATAAGAACTTTGGATCAACACAAAAGGGTTTTGTATATCCAAAGGTTGAATTGCAGGAACATGTGCTCAGTGTCTATAATGGTCTACCTTCACTTTTTTCTTTTAGGCACAAATTTCATATTAATGCTTCCAACTTAATTTCTGTATAAAAACAAAAGACTATAAATGTTACATACTTTAATTTCTTTGTTATGGACCGAGATAAAACACTAATACCCATCAGTATTAACTTTTAAATTATACTTTCTTTTTCCTTTTTCTTTTCAATCCTTAAATTTTTCTACAATATTTTATGATCATATCACTTTGAACATTGAGTTTATATCTGATATATTGCTGGTGTAAAGAAAATTGACACAAGCAGGCTCTATAGTATAACTCTCTGTTTGCTAATTGATTAAATTGTGGTATGTACTAGTATCTTAATTAATCCACTTGTCATTAAATAAATATACATTTGGTTCAATCCTGCTTAACTACCAGGCATGACCCATTGAGTTCCATTTTTTAATTCATGGAAAACTAAAATATCATGATCAATAAGCCTAAGCTGAAAGCATAGGGACTCTGAAAAACTAGGCTTCCCATCCAAGTGAATTGGTTGAACATTGGTTTTCAATAGGACTATTTTTATATATTTTATTAAGATCTAAGATCAGAGTTTCTTTGTTTATTCCTTTTTTCTTGTTTCTTGTCAAATCTTGCATTCATCTTCATGTTACTATCATATGACTTTGAAAATTATAATGCAAGATCTTTGCAAACTTATTATAAGGAAATGCTAAACATGAATGCCAGCTTATTATAAGGAAATGCTAAACATGAATTCACCAGCTTCTACATAAGGGAGGAAGAGGAAGAGGAGGACAGAGAGAGAGAGAGAGACGAGTTCGATCTGATTTTCAGAAGTTTGCTTCGGATCAAGAGGATGATGAGTTGCTTTGATCCGATGCAAGCTAGGTTGCTGTGTTTGGATCAAGAGGTTTGCCACTCCAAATTTGCAGCAAATCGGTGTTCTGAGAGCCAAATCAATTTACAGAAACTTATTCTTTAAAGAAGAAGAAGAAGAAGAAGAAGAAGAAGAAGAAGAAGAAGCAAGAAGAGGAAATTAGAGGAGATAGGAAGAGGAAGGAGAGGGAAGGAGAAAAATTCTGCAGAAAAAAATTCAGATTTCAGAAGAGGAGGTATTTATAGAAGAGGGCAAGGAGCTGGGAGAGCAAGCAAGAAGTAGCTTAGTGATTAAGGAAATGGGAAAACTTGGAGAGCAAGAAAGGTGGAGGAGAAAGATTTTTGAGAAGAATGAAAAGAATGAGAGAAAAAAATTCAAATTTTAAAAAATAAGGGGGTAAAATTGTAAATTTTAAGAATATAAGGTGAAAAGTATAATAAAAGCAAAATTTTTAAAGAAAGAAAAATTTGGGTTTTTTGTAATTTTAAAAAATTTTGAGGCTCCAATCTGAAAAAATTTAAAAATATCTCTTCGGAGGTTATGGGTCAAGTTGGTTACCTCGCTACACGTGCACATAACAATCTGGAATAATATAGGGAAAATTAGGGGAAAGGGTACCTTTAAAGTTTAGGTTTAACCCCACTTAAAACACCCCGTCAGGTTTCTGACAAAGGCAAAAACACCCCCTGTGGTTTCTGAAAAGCTACTTACACACCTTGAGGTTTTATACTGTATTGCATAGACACCCCTTCTGTTAACTTTTTATTTTAACATTAACAGAAGTGCTGACATCATTCACATTATAGACCATATTACCCTTACCTAAAGTCATAAAAGATATTTATACCTTTTATTAAAGACATCATCCATCACCACCACCACCCCCACCACTAGCACCACAACCACCACCACCACCACCACCTCACCACCACTACCACTAGTGGTGGGGTGGTGTTGGTGTTGGTAGTGATGGTGGTGGTGGGGTGGTGGGGAGGTGGTGGTAGTGGTGGTGGTGGTGGTGGTAGTGGGAGTGATGGTGGTGGTGGTAGTGGTGGTGGTGGGGTGGTGATGGTAGTGGGGCGGTTGTGGTTATAGTGGGTGATGGTGGTGGTGGGGTGGTAGTGGGGAGTGCTGGTGGAAGTGGTGGTGGTGGTAGTGGTGGTGGGGGCGGTAGTGGGGAGTGCTGGTGGAAGTGGTGGTGGTGGTAGTGGTGGTGGGGGTGGTGGTGGTGGTGTTGGGTGGTGGAGTGATGCTGGTAGAGTCGGGCGTAAATAAAGACAGGGTTAAAAGGGTAAATTTGAATGTTTTTTTTAATATTGTTTATGGAATGTTATCATGTTAGTGACAGGGGGTGTAAGTGGCTTTTTAGAAATCACAGGGGGTGTTTCTGCCTTTGTCAGAAATGTGAGGGGGAGTAAGTGGAATTAACCCTAAAGTTTAATTACAAAAAAGTCTTTTGAAAAATCTTCATTGGGCTAAAGGGTACCTTTACAAAAAGGATTGAGATAAAGGCACTTGGCACTGTAGCAAAGTGTCTTTATCCCAAAATACCCTTCTCTCTCGTTTTCCTTATTTGTTTTTAAAAAAAAAAGATATTGTAATTTACTGTTATATCCTTCGTTAAGAGGAGAAATAGACTATTTCATGAAAAGGAGAGAGAGAGGAGGAGAGGTTATTCAACCAAAGGGGAGAAGGAGAAAACCATTGCAAAGAAAGGCATTCTTAGGGAGGGAGAAGATGTGCAGAGAAAGAGAAGAAGAGAAGATGAACAATGCGTTTTTGGTGCTTCTATTTCGCCTCAAACCAAAATCCTAAAACTGAGCAACATTTTCCAAATCAGAGGTATGTTAACCTAACAATATTATCCCCATCTTCATATTTTGATTCAAACCAAAACCCTAAAATCCTTCCCATCTTCTTCCACATCAAACGAATCCTAAAATCCTTCCTCATAAATCTGTTTTTTGCTTTTCATTTTTGAATCCTGTGGTATAACAACGAAAATAGAATGTTAGTTGAAAACCTGAAATCCCCAACAATAACAATGTCATTCTTAAAAGATGAAAAGATAAGAGACTAAATACAATGGAAATGGTTTTTCGTATTTGCAATAAAATAGGTAAAATCGGATCATGCGATTTTTTAATTTATAACTGTAGATATGAAAAATGGTAAGGGCAGATAGCCCAATAATAGACCGCCACGTGTCAGGACTATGACTGACACATAGTAAGATCCCTACAGATACCTATGGGTTCAACCCTCCGGAACTTCCTAAGGAAGAACCCCGATCTATTCAAGCAACCGGTTCGAGGAATATACGACCAAGACATAGATATAGGGAAAAGGTAGTGCGCTACCATGATGACCCATTTTATAACATAAATCACAGGATAAACGCTTACAATGAATATGCAATGAAGCTAATATCAATAGGTACTCACAACGAAATGCCAGACCCCTTTATAGCAGGATGCAGATGCAAAAATACTTCTCAAGTCATACTCGAGGGCACCCACCAGCGATGGGATAACCCCTGGGTTCTTGAGAGTCCACTTGTGATGGGACATCCTCTCAAATCATACTCGAGTGCACCCACCTGCGATGGGACAACCCCTCGGGTTCTTGAGAGCTTTAGAGGTGTGCCTCACGTTCACCAAAGAGATGCGTCTCGGTGAACACGTCGATATGAATTTATACCTAAAGGGAGAGACAGCCCGGGACAATGTAAGACGTCAACACATCGATATGAATTTGCACCTAAGGGCAGAGATAGCCCTGGACGATGTAAGACGTCGACACATCGATATGAATTTACACCTGAAGGGAGAGATAGTCCTGAAAGATGTAATACGTCGATACTACCTCCATCTAGAGCGATGCTCGATGACGTCGTAGGCGATACTATCCTCCGTCTAGAGCAATGCTCGATGATGTCGTAGGCAATACTACCCTCCGTCTAGAGCGATGCTCGATGACGTCAGAGGCTATACTACCCTCCGTCTAGAGCGATGCTCGATGACGTCAGAGGCGATACTACCCTCCGTCTAGCGCGATGCTCGATGACGTCGTAGGCGATATTACCCTCCATCTAGAGCGATACTTGATGACGTCGTAGGCGATACTTCCTCCGTTTAGAGCGATGCTCTAGGACGTTGTAGGCGATGCTATCCTCCGTCTAGAGCGATGCTCGATAACATCGTAGGCGATACTACCCTTCGTCTAGAGAGATGCTCGATGACGTCGTAGGCAATACTACCCTCCGTCTAGAGCGATGCTCGATGACATCGTAGGCGATACTTCCTCCGTCCAAAGCGATGCTCAATGACGTCGTAGGCGATACTATCATCCATCTAAAGTGATGCTTGATGACGTCGTAGGCGATGCTTCCTCCTTCTAGAGCGATGCTCGATGACGTCGTAGGCAATACTACCCTTCGTCTAGAGCGATGCTCAATGACGTCGTAGACAATACTATCCTTTGTCTAGAGCGATGCTCGATGACGTCGTAGGAGATACTATCCTCCGCCTAGAGTGATGCTCAATGATGTCGTAGGCAATACTATCCTCCGTCTAGAGAGAACCTCGACAACGTAGAAGGTCACATAGTCTCGAAAGTGCTAAGGTTCGAGGACCTTGAAAGTACTAAGATTAGTAGCCTCGATGGCACCAAGACTAGACTGTCTCGACGACGCAAAGGCTAAACAGCTTTCATTACCACTTATATTTACCGATTGTGAACGCCCATATCAAGGGTTCGTGAGGCTCGCCAACACTTGGCTGTATTGGGGTTATAGACCATGTCACGGTTTCTTGGTAGCAAACTTGTAATTATCCAAACAACTTATGATTGGTCCACCTAAGAGACTGGGGTACATGATGCCTACTACCCTTGGTGAACATCTTAACCACCATCAGAAACGATGGTTAGGAATTCTAACTACATTAACTCTCTTCGAAAAGCTATAAATACTAGCTTAATTCCCTCATTCAAAAGAAGATGAGAAATCACAGAAGAAAGAGACCTCTGACGAAATTCCCAGATCTTGAACTACGTTTGACTTGATCCCTATTTAGGTATGTATGCAGCCTCCAAAAAGCTTAGTCATAATCCCAATTAAAGCCCTAGGGGTTAGAGAATCTCTAACACAATGAACCACTATTTTCCTTAGCCTGGTTCGACCGACGTTAGATGGTCCATGAGTTTGACTCTTTAGTTCTTCTAGAGACGGGATACAGTCACTCGTTGATTTAGGTTCCCATCGATCAGTAATATCATAC
>JAUPMG010003714.1:0-16016 GCA_031762675.1 Pachysandra terminalis | reverse complement strand
GAATGGAGCTTAACGTCCTCTATAATCTAAACCAAACTGAACCGGATCGATTTAAACCGATTTCAACCCAAATTCAAGTAGGTCTAATTTGATTTTATAATTTTAAAACCAAAATCGAACCTAAAATCAAAAAATCGAACCAAAGCCAAACCGAAGACGATTTGACATAACATAAATATGGTTTATGGTATAAGGGTAGATTTGGAAATTATGTTTAGGATTCTTATGATTTTCTTGCTAACCAAACGCACAATTACACAATTTCCATTAATAGTCATGCAATTTTCATGCAACATCCAAACAAAATCAGGAAAGTTATTTGCACTTTATTTTTTAATTCTTTTCACAATCTTTTCTTTCTTAACCGACTTTCTCGCATTTTCTAGGTATCCAAACGCAGCAATTAGAAAAAAAAGTGAAAATAACTTTCCTATTGCTATTTTGATGTTGCAAGAAAATTGCACGACTATTAATGGAAAGCATGTAATTGTGCTTTTTGTTAGCAAGAAAATCATAAGAATCCTGAACATAATTTCCAAATCTGCCCTTATACCATAAGCCATATTTATGTTATGTCAAATCATCTTCGGTTTGGTTTTGGTTCGATTTTTAGATTTCGGGTTCGATTTTGGTTTTAAAATTATATAATCAAATTAGACCGACTTGATTTTTGGTTGAGATTGGTTTAAATCGATCCGGTTCAATTTGGTTTAGATTATAGAGGACGTTAAGCCCCATATATATATATATCAATCCTTGTAAATGTAGATGTTTGGAAAGGGCAATGTTGGAAGAAAACTAAAAAAGGATTTTTGCGATGCAAAATCTAATCAATTTTGAAAGAAAAAAAGTGTATTTTTTTATCATTATCTTTCTCAAGGGTCCCACTACTTTTTCATTTTCTTGCTATCCAAACGCATATGGGAAAGAGAAAAGTATACTTTCTTTTTCTTTTCTCACACTTTCTCAGAATCCAAAAGCAGCCATAGAGTAGAATTATGAATATCTGAAAATGTTTCCATGTTTATCTGATCTTTGGAAACTTCTGGTTACTGGCTAGTTTATATAATGCCTAAGTATAAACTTCTGCTAGCACTAAGGTTTTAAATTTCGCCAACATACTGCATTATTCTGGCAAAATTTTGCTATTTTCAATTCTACAACATGGCAAAATATTGACAATATTTTCCTATTTCGGTAAAATTTAGACAAAATATTAGCGAACGTTCGCCAAGCCACTAATGAAATCACATGAAAAATCGAAATTTAAAACCTTAGCTAGCACACACACCATATACTCCTGCATATTGACAAAACTATATACTGTGGATGACTTTCAACCCCCAACACTCGCAAGTTCTGGCAGTGAATACTCACGAGAGAAGAAGTTGAAATTAACATGCCCAATTCAAACCCTGAAAAGTTCTCTTTCTTCTATAAAGCCATTGGATGAAATGGACGGCTAGGACAGAAACAAAGGTACAAGTATATTTGTTTCTTGTGTTTCCAAGAGCAAACAAGTCTTGTTATTTTATTTGGTCACGAGAAATGGATCAGATAAGAAGGTAACCCCACCACTCTATGAAGACAAAAGGACGATAACCAAAGCCAGCGTTTTCACATAACAACTACCCAATGTGTGAGTGATGAGTGTAAGGTGGTTTTTCGTACACATTCTTTCATGCTCACCCTTTTAAGTTAGTTTTTGTCCGTTGAATTATTGAAGGTTTTTAATGGGTCCCATGTGATGGGTCTTCAGTCACCCTCATGTTTGCATTGGCACATGGATGACAATGATCTTTGGGTGGGATGCAAAGTCCCTACCATCTTTGCAGAATTACTTTCTTGTCCCTACACTATTCAAAGAAAGATAATTAATTTCTTTATTTATAAAATACCCTAATCAAGGTTTAAAGGTTCGGTTCGATCAGGTGCATACTGGGATCGGTCAAGACCGGTCTGGTCCTAAGCCACGATATACAACAATTTTATCGTAAGGTTTTGGACCAGATTGATACAACTGGTATCGATATGGACTGATCGGTACAACCGGCCGTCTGGTGATTAATACGACCAGTCCAGTACTGTTGTTCCGGCGATCAGTACCACCGATCCAATGACCAGTACAATCGGCCCGACCCCCGCTCCCAAGCCTTAAAACCTTGACCCTAATTGGATGTCAGTATACATTTAGGGGCTGTGTGTGTTTTTTTTCTTCTAGGAAAAGGTTGAATTTCTTAAAATCATACACAAAGGAAGTCTTTGTCTTACTAAAAGAGAGCCAAATGATTGAAATTTGAAAGAACAAATTATTATTCGTTAATGGAATTTAACAAGGGCAAGACTGGTCATTTTACATGAAAACACTATGCTTTGAAGCAGTTTGGAAATAAGGGTGTTTTTGCCATTTGTAACAGAAGAGGATTTCTTTGTCATTTTCTGTAATTAAAGAAGCATTGCCTACATTTCCATGCCAATTACTAAGAAATACATTCAAAGGCATTATCCTGTTATAGGAATTGATTCCCAAACACATATAGACTCAACTGCCTATAAATACCCCTAACGCCCTTCACAACTCCTCATCCCCACACGAATATCTCTCTCTCTCTCTCAACTTCGTTTCCTAAGCAGTTCATGCAGTAGAGTTTCTTCCCTCTCAACCTGAAAGCAATGGCAAGGAAACTAAGCATTGTAATGCTTTGTGTTTTGATGATGCTTGCTCTACCTGTACAAAACCAGGTTGGTCATGGCTTAATAGTCTTAGAGCTACTCTCTCTCTCTCTCTCTCTCACACACACACACATATATATATATTGACATTTTTTGGTTATTTAACCTTGTGAGGGTAGACTAAGGCCTCACTTTTGATCAAAGCCATTGGCTAAAAATTGTGTTTGGTGAGAAAAATTATGTAAATGGATGCTTCTCAACACATTTTTAGCTTAGATGGATATGTTTGTCTTTTTAAAGAATGTATAACAAAAAAAAGGGATAATTTTATCATTTTAAACGTAAATTTAAAACATAGTTAACTGTTTTCCGTAAATATAGTTATTAAAAGCAGTCCCACTCCTGCTTCATCAAAATAGACTTCTTGAAGAAACTTTTCCAATCCGAAGCAGCTTTCAGAAGTGTCAGCAAACACTCGAGCATTGGGTAGGAATCCCTTTTAGGTCTAAGAAGGGCTTTTAGGAAGCTGCTCCAAACTGGGAGCTTTATAAGAAATTGAGGACCATGTGATTACTTAAAAATCTATGTAATCTCCATTATGTTGTATTCAAGTGTCCTAGAATATTTGCTAATTTGTCTCTCGTTGTGGTTTCTAGGCTTCTCATACAGATGGTCCTGCTTCACAGCCCCAGCCAGGAGGAACCCTTCACATGGTAAGACATTGCAAGCATCTGAGGAGTGTTTTTTTTTTTTTTTTTTCAAACTGAAGCATCTAAGGAGTTTGATCAGCTCACCTGTGTTTCCTTTTCTTTTGTTTCATGGCTAATTTTTTTGGGTTCTTGGACTGCAGTATGGTGTCACTCAAGGCAGCCTTCATCCTCAAGGTCAGTGACCAAGTAGTACTCTTTGTTTGTATGTGTGTATCAAGGTTTAAAGTCTCGGGACCGGGAATTGGAGGGGTTCCGGCCGATCTCGATTCGGAACGGCGGTACCATCTGGTTTGATCGGTACAAATTTTTATTTTTTTTGGATTGGCCAGACTGGTAGAACCGGTCACTAGACCAGTCCAGATCGATACCGGTCTGGACCATCTAATTCATAAATTAAAAAAAAAAAAAAAAAACCTGTACAAAACAAACAACGGACCAGTACGGTTGTACCAGTCCTGTACAGAGCCTCACAGTACAATAGTTGTATCATGGCCTGGGACCGGACTGGTCCTGGTCCTGGGCCTCCTGGCTGATCTTGATACTGACAGGCCAGTACAGACTGGATCGATCCGATCCTTTAAACTTTGTTGTGTTTGTGTGTTTGTGGCTCAAGCCTTACTGTAATTTGTGTGCTTTTGCGCAGAATGTGGAGCGCGATGCACAGGTAGATGCTCTGCGACAGCTTACAAGAAGCCATGCATGTTCTTCTGCCAAAAGTGTTGCGCCAAATGCTTGTGCGTGCCGCCGGGGACTTACGGAAACAAACAGGTCTGCCCTTGCTACAATAACTGGAAGACCAAGAGGGGAGGACCCAAATGCCCATGAGGATGATGATTCTATACATCTAACTATTAGCTGTTTTCTTCAGTTTCTTGTTGCCTGTAGCTATTTGTTACATATCAACCATATCATTTGAGTCTCTTTTGCAAACAATCACTGTAGCTTAGGTATCATCTTATGATAGCTTTAATTAATGAAAGCCTTAGTTTGCCAGCAATTCATTGCTAGTCTTGATTTTCTACAACTCCATCAATCCTTCTACTACCAATTCTAAGATCCAAATCACAAAATCAGCAAAATTTACTTGAAACTCCATCAAAAATGGTAGTTTGTGGATGAAAATGTCATTTGAATCCTAAAATCATTGAGGAAAAAACAAAGAAGAATGGTGAGAACCAGTTCTTTTACATCTCATTTGGTTCGAAGTATGGAATTCTTCACCAAGAACATCAAGAATCATATCTCATTTGGAACTTTGGATTTTGAGAAAAAAGAAAAGAAAATGCTGAAGAAACCATTTTCTAGTGTTTGGTTGAATAAACTAAAGTTTGGGAGAAGATTTTGAGATGTGTTTGGTTAGCTGGAAATGGATAGAAATAGTACTTTCCTTTTATTTCTATCGTTTTCCTTTAATGGGAAAAGTTTGAGGGGTATTTTTGTTAAAAATGGAACATTTTTCTAAAAGTACTTTCCAATAGACCCATTTAGAAAACCAAACACAGATTTCGTTCGAAAGTCGGTTTTCCTTCCCTTTCCTACAGATTCTAGCTAACCCAACACATATGGAGAAAAAAAAAGTCGGGGAGAGATATTTTGAAATGTGTTTGGTTAGTTGGAAAAGGATACAAAGTAAACTGAAATAGCACTTTCTTTTCATTTCTATCGTTTTCCCATCACAAGAAAAGTTTGAGAGATTTTTCATTAAAATTGGAGCACTTTTTGAAAAACACGTTTTAATAGACCCACATTTTCTAATAAACCAAACACATTGATTTCGTTCGAAATTTGGTTTTCCTTCCTATATATTCTAGCCAACCAAACACATATAACCCTGTATCCTAAAAAGGTAGATTTTGAGATAATATAAAAGAAAGGGTAGAGAGTTACTGTCCAATAGTCCAATCTAACTTGTAATTGGGATTAGCTCAATTACGAGTCCACATATACCAAACCCGCTCCAAAAGCCAACCATACTGATGTTAGATCTCAGCAAACCCAGCTTAGCATGTATTATAAGTAAACTGTAGTTTCTAAGTAAAATATAGACTTTTTTTGATATATTTATTTATAAAATATATGTAATTAATGGCTTGCCGTTAGTTCAACTTATGAGTGGGGTCATGTATCTGGGGTTTACCATGTCTCCACTAAGTGGGGTCGGAGTTTCATGTCACAAAAAAAAAAAATAATAATAATAATAATAAAAATACTATAATTAATGGAAATGAGTATGGTTAAGGTCCTTGTGGGGGTGGTATATGGGGTTTACCCTATCCCGATGAAGTAGGGTCGTGGTTCCGCGTCACCAAAAAAAAGAAAAACCTAGTTGAGGTCGGGTTAAACCAAACCCGATTCCGATTTAAGACTTACCAAACCCTATGATACGTGGTCCTTGTAGGTGGGACCTGTCCCCACTAAGTGGGGTCGAGGTTCCACGTAGGGCTGTCAATGGATCGGATCATGGTCCGAGTTCGATTAGGATCCAATTCGAAAAAAGCGGATTTAGTAAGGAATTTTTGATTCGATAATCCGATTTGATATGATCTGATTCGATCCGATTTGAATTGGATCAAATTCAGATATAGACTAATTTGATTCAATAAGAGTTTGATCCGATTTCATTTATGTACGTATATAAATATATAAAACATATATCACATATATACACATGTATGAATATATAATATTAGGTGACTACAAATATTAAACATCTAATTAGAAATAAGTCATTAGTTTAGGATACTTTTAAAAAAATATTAAGCATATATCAAATTATATATATTTTTTATCTGATTTCTTATAACTATAAAATAGGTTTACCAAACAATCCAACAATTATTCAAATCCGATCCGATTCGAAACTAATCGGATTTGGTAAGGGATTTATGATCCAACGATCCAATAAAGTATGATCTGATTCGATCCGACTTTTAATCAAATCAAATTTGGATATGCCCTGATCCGGTCTGAATCCGATCCGTTGACAGGCCTAGTTTCACGTTACTAAAAAAACTCTATAATTAATGGCAATTATTAGTCTGGTTCAGATCGGGCTGAACCAAGACCAATTTATGACTTACCAAACCCAAATTATCAAGGATGGGTTAACCCACTCCATTACCATTTCTAGGAAAGAGTAATGGCAAGAAAGAGTATGAACAAGGAAATATTAATACCCAGTTCAATGCTTCGGTTCAACCGATTGACGGTTCGATCTAGGCCCGGCTTTATATAAATGGGTGGACCAAGCTGGGATTCAAAATTTCCGATCATGCAGAACCTGGCGCGAGTTTGTTCTGGTGAAACGTCTCTATTTCCTAATCCCCAGTCCCTGCTTCCTCTTTCTGCATCTTCAATGGGCGATTAAATCCCTAAATTACTTCTTGTTTATGATGTTTTTCCTTTGAAAATGGTGAACTAGTCTGATTCATAGATCATAAGGCTTCCGGAATCTTCTCTCTTGTCCAATGGAGTGTCAGAGACGAGTTCTCTGTCCTGAAAATGAGGAGCTTGCGTCGTTTATGTGGGGAAAGAGGCAAGAAATGGCCGAACCGAAAGGAATTTCGGAGCGAATTGATGCGACGCTTTACAAAGCTTACTGTAATGTTTGCAACACCAAAACTCCCATTAAAACCCTAAAAGAGTTCTCGCAGATCAAGTAAGTTGCAGGTTTTTAAATTCACCTTTTCCAGCTCATTTGATCGAAGTTCTTCTGAGTTAAGGTTCTTGATTATTATTCTTGGGATGATTTGGTTCGCATTGTTAAAGGGGTGTGGGTAAATGGACTCTGAGGCTAATGCAAGAGTTTTTCGAGACTGATTCGGGTGCTTTAGATCCTGAACAGTTGACGCAAAAGGGTATCTTTTCGTTTTTGTTTATTTTCTTACCTTGATAATGTTGGAAAGTTTTCCAAAAAGATGTGGCAATTTTGTTTAATATGATTTTTTTTTTCTCTTTTCAATATTTTTAGGGAAGAAAACCAAAGCAATCAAACGCTATGTACCACAAAAGAACTCTGTGGCTTATGCATTACTAATTACCCTTTACAGGTGTCTGCCAAAAATTTCATTTTGATTTTTTGATGCATTTATTTCTTCTGTCAAAAAAATTAATGAATAGATAGAAATGCCATGACATCAGGGGGACTGCAAATGGGAGTGGTTTTATGAGAAAACAAGAGCTCATTGATGCAGCTGAAGCTAATGGGCTTTCACGGGTGCCAATTGCGTATGTGGCGTTATTATCATTATAGTTGCTTTTCTTAACTATATGAATGAATTTTGGATATATGTTTGATGTTTTTCACATCTATAGTCCAGAAAAGGGGAGAGGAAAGCCTGGGCAGTTTGGAAGTTCACCAAGGGACTGGTACAGTGGATGGAGTTGCATGAAGACATTGGTAACAAAGGGATTAGTTGTGAAGTCAAGTTGTCCAGCAAAGTACAACTCTCATTTCTACCTTTTCTCCCATTTTCTTTTGTATTCTTATTATTTTTAGCTTAAATTATTGCAGTTGTTTGTTTCTTGTGATGGTCTCTGCTATTTGGTAAACTTGTTTTTTTTTTGATGATAGAAAGTAAATATATATTAGTCTCTTGAAATGAAAAACATTACAAGGGTCCCTTCAGTACACCAAAAGTGTACATTGAGAACCAAAACAACCAAAAGTACAAAACCCGATGGCAAATTAAAACATCCTATCCTTTTTCTCAAAAAAGCTAATCCACAAAAGTCATTATTACACCCACAAATCTTCAGGATTGGTATTGCGGAACTCCGGCGCCATCGAAACCCAGCTGAAAAGAGGGGATTTTGCTTTTCTGGTTAGTTGACGAGACAGCCTCTGAATCTTCAAACACTCTCCTTTTCCTCTCCTTCCAAATAATCCAAATAATCACAGCTGGACACAAGCCCCAAAAGATACCCCTTCTTGATTTCCTACCTCCCATCGAACTCCAAGCCACACTAGCAGAAAATAGAGATTTGGGATGAACTCAATACACTCTGAATTGCTGCAGAAATCAACTCCAAATAGAACTTGCCAAAGGGCAATGCAGCAACAGACGGTCTACAGATTCCTCATTACTCTTGCATATAACACACCTGTTAGGGATCAACCAGCCCCTACTAATAAGATGATCAACCGTGAGAATTTTATCAAGTACCGCCATCCACATAAAGAAAGCCACCTTGGGAGGCATAAGCGATCTCCAAATCATCTTTCCCGGATCAAACTCCACACCCACTTCACTCAATTTATCATAAAAAGATCTAACTGAGAAGAAACCATGACCATCATGTACCCACCTTCTAGTATCCTCTCCCACCCTCCACTTCCAATTCCCGAAACGATTTAAAAGTAATGCCATCGAGCTAATTTCCCAGTCAAATAAAAGCCTTCTAAGTTGTATATCCTAATTGCCTTCCCAACTATTACGCCCCCCTCCAACCATAGCCTCCTTAACTCTCACACCCTTGTTAGCCGCTATTAGATAGATAAAAGGAAAAGACTCCATAACCATAAGGGAACTATCTCCACAGCACACATCTTCCCAAAATCTCACCTTATCACCCTCCCCTACCACAAAACTAACACCTTTCTTAAAGTATTCTGCAACATCCATAATGGCCTTTCAAACACCCACTCCATACGAACCCCTACAGACTTCAGAATTCCAGCTCCCAAAAGATGACCCATATTTATCCTCTATAACCCTTCTCCACAATCTATCCCTTTCCTCCCCAAATCTCCAATGCCATTTCCCCAAAAGAGCCTTATTAAAGTTAACCATTGACCTAATACCAAACCTTCCCTTCCTTTTTGGATCGACAAGCCACTCTCCAATCCACTAAGTGATATTTATGGCTTATTCCATTCTAGTAGAAAGAATTGCAGTCCCTTAAATATAATTCCATCGATTCTAGTGAGATACTTTTATGTCATTTTGACTATTCTACTAATATCCATTAACTTCTATGAGTCACTTTGCACTTTTTCATTTATAAAGTTTTAGGTGTTAATGTATCGTGATGCAGGACAGAAGCAAGATGAATCGTGGCATGATTTGTATCCAAGAATGTCGGATTTTGGTAAAAGGTTTTTGTTCCAACGATCCGATTAAAGTTGATCTTTTATAACTAATGATTTATAAGCTATTAATCTGTGAATTTATGGACAGAATTATTGAATTGGCAGTGGAAATTGAAGATTTTGGGTACTATTGGGTGATCTCAATGTTGTTTGATGGCCAATAATTATAATTTTTTTTTGGAGGAACCAACTTTGTTCCACAGTGCATAACTAATAATTTCTATTATCTACTTCTTCAAATTTTTTCAAAGATATTAATGTATTACTATTAGTTATTAGAGAAGATATTTTCTTGTAATTGAATTTGTGCAATATATGTTAGATTAATTTATGTTGTATTACTTAATATTTAGTGAATTAAAATAGTTATAATTAACTTTTTTTATTGACTTAAGGTAAATTAACAAAGGTATAAAAAGAGAAAAAAGAAAACATAATCAAAATGTTGCCTAGGGCGTTGTTTGTAGGAAACAAAGTTTGGTTCTAGGAAGAGAACTGGAAGAAGAATACTCTTAATGAGTAGGTTAGCATTTAGAAACATTCTCACTTGTTATGGAGTAATACACCCTTATTTAATGCCTTTTCCAAAAGAGTTGTAGGTTAAGGAATTTTTTTTTTTTCAATTTCATTTCATATAAATAAGTTATTTAATGTAATCATAACATTTTTTTTTCATATTTGACTTTGAAACATAATTGTAAATTAGGTGAAATAAATTTACTTTTGTTAAACTTTTTTTTAATATGAATTTACTTTATGATTAACTGATTACATTGGAGAGAGTGATGAGATAAGATTAACTCGAAGAGGGTAATGAAAGGACTGCTTTAAAGGGTGTAATGAAGGGGGATGTGAGAGTGAAGGAGACAAAACCTTATTCTAGAATAGGGAGATAGAGAGAGGGGGAGAAAGTACGTGTATCTAGGGATGATTTAAATGAGAAAGCAAGTTTTTAAGTGAAGAAAAAGCTTACAATAAAGTGGAAAGAGAAAAAGAATGAGGATGCATTAAATGAGAATGCAAGTAGGTTTCTCTAATGAAGGGAGTTTTCGAATTGCAAGACTTCTTTTTACCATACAAATTAAAATTGTTGTCCTTGGTTTTCCTTACAATATTTTTCTGTGTTATCATGTTTCAAGATCATCCAGCTACTAATAGTCAGCATTATTTCTACCATGGTTTTAAATTTTGGCAAAATTTCATTTTTTCCTCTTCTGGAGATAATATCTCCAAAAGTATTCCATGATTTCATCGATATTAGCAAAATTTTGCTAATTTCGCCAAAATTGCGCTCATTTCAGGGAAATATCGCCGAAATTTCATTTTCCCCCCAAAATATTGATGCTCCTTTGAAAGCCAAATAAACCCTTACTAACTTCAATTTTTGTAATCTGTTGCAAGATTTAGGTTTCTAATCCAAATCTGACAGCTTCATTTGATGATTTCACAAAACACTTATTTAGATATAAGATTCATGTTGGTGCATCTACTTAATGTATTTACATGCATTGAAAATGAAAATGTCGAATTTAAAAGGGATGAAAATCAAACTCTTCGTAAACATGTTTTTTCTCTCTTACTTTGAAACTTAATGAAATTGTTTATTAAATTTATAAATAAAAGTACTATTAAAAATTTAAGAATTAAATACATTTAAATAATTAAAATACACTAGTAAAATGAATTTAAATTTTTTATGGTACCTCATTTAAAATGTACTACAGTTGCTCTAGGGCTTGCAACTCTAAGCTGACTTTACAACGGTGATATGATTTGCCATTTATGAGATTGTATTTAGATCACGTATTTTGAAATTATGTTTTTAGGTTGGTTCTTGTGACATTTAAATTTATTATAATATTGTTTGTGTGGTATTATACATTTTATATATCCATTTATATTAGCAACACGTATATTAGTTCCTTAAATGGGTGTTCATTATTAAGCATAGCTGTTTATTGTTATATTTTGAGTTATTTATGTATCTTTTACTCATCCCTAAAGTTTCATAAAAAAATTTCAAGTTTTTCCTAATTTTTCCCCTATTTTTCTTCATTTGGCAAGATATTCCACCAAAAGATAAATATCTCCCGAAATTTCAGCGAACTTTTCTTGGGGACGAGTGGCGAGATTTCCAGTGAAAGTGACATTTACAACACTGATTTCTACCACTCCATCTTTGGAATCCATTTGGGCAAATCAGTTTGTTCGAAGAATCTAACTTCTAATTATCTTTTTAGCAATTTCTTCCTCTGTCAAATGTTGATCAAAGAAAAGGGCATCCATATTCTTTTGTAGAGTGTTCAGAGATGCCCTTATGATTAGTGTTTTGTGCCAAGGACCAAGGTTGTAATTGTTGCTGTAGCGAGACATGTTGCTGGGCCTTTCCAAGGACATGTTGTTGACTTGTTGCTGATATGGTGAAAAAAAAGGAAGAAAAAAATGAAGAGAAAATGAAAAGAAAGGGGTGAAAATAATTTTTTTTTTTCAATGAAACTTTGTAGGGATCTAAGTTAGAATTACATTATTTAATAACCCAAAATATGACAAAAAATGCATGTATGGATGTGATGTACTGCTGTCTCGCATCGTGTTTGCTCATTTCATCTAATTGTATTATACCATTTGGGCAATTTTATCGTGTTTAATTTATTTAGATATGTTTGTCTTATTTAGACTATCATTGTGGTGGTGTCTCCATTTTTCCCATGACGGTACACAATCGTACCTTCCCAAGTATGTCATTTACTATATATGCATTATTTGTTTTATTTTGGTTATTTAAATCTATTTAACTCTAAATTAGACTGTTACAAAGTTCATTAAAAAAACCCTATTTTCACTCTCTCTCTCTCTCTCTTTTTTTTTTTTTTTCTTCGATTTTCCTTTTTTTTTTTCCTCTCACCATGTCCCCTTATGTTGCCAACATGTCGTGGAATGCTGCAACATGTTGACGATATATAGGGGACATGGTGAAAAAAATCGTTGGAGCACCTTCTGCCTATATGATATGTCACCCCCTTCAAAATTAGGGATCTCACGGCATTTAAAACACTGTTTTGCATTGTAGATTCGTTGATTTGGTGTATAAGCAGAAAGAAATCACTGGCATCTGATAAAAACTTCAGTTGCCATATTTGTTTTATAGATTAAGACTTCATCCCCAAGTTGGTGCCTGCTGAGCACTAACGACAGTTATTTTCTTGGGTCAAAGACATGGATGACATCCTGGAAAAAGGATAATATTTATTGGGGTAACATTTGGTTTTCCCACACCAACCATGCTTAGATATCTACATCTAGTTTGTCGGTGGTGAACATGTCTCACTTACAGACGTGACAAGTTGTAGTGGTGAACTGTCTCACTTACAGATGTGACAAGTTGTAGAGATGTCCACTTCATGATTTCTCCTCCATTTATGTTGTCTTTGTCATAGTAATCATGAGCTAGTTGTTCTTAGTTTTATTTTTCTCAGAGTCTCTGTTGGTCTTCTCCTAATCACCTCCTTTTTTAGCTTTCTTCCCTCAATGTCACATGAAGATTTCTGCTTCCGGGCATGTCGGTATCTCATTTTAATTTCCATTGGATAAGCCTTGATTTTTTGCTCATTTTTCTTGTCCTGATTGTAGGATTCTCTCTCTATACTGAGGTGATTCACGACTATATCAGGTCTTAGATTTTCTCCTTTGTGCACTAATTTTGTGTGACTATGAGCAAAAGAGTTGCACTTTCAGATTATCACACTGACGAAAAAGTTTCTATTCCCATTCTCCTTTGTTAAGTTGGCAATCTTGCAGAGTTCTCACATCTTTTGAGCTATCTGCAACTTCTAGTTTATGGACCATATTGATAATCTAAGAGGGAATTCAATATGTTGAGATGATGTGTATAGTTGTCATAAAATGAATTATCAGGTGATGCTGCTTTAATTTCTTCTTATGATGCATCAAGTTCATTTGGATTTGCAGATTCTGTTTGCACTGTGGGTTTATCGTGTCTACTTTATATAGTTAAGTACATGCTACTTCATGGGCACTCTGTCTATCAAGTGGCCTGGGTACTTATTTTGAACAAATGAACGAAAGTATGGAATGTATCATCTGGCTTTTGTGCTTGTACTGGTGGCCATGCATGTACTTATTTTTCAATGTAGTAGGAGAAGAACCAATGAGATGACCATAAGCATTTTGAAGCAGCAACATCTAGGCCAATGGGAACAAGAAGAATAAGAGTAGATGATATATTCAATTATGTGGTGAAAAATATTCGGCGATGATAGTGTTAATATTTCATATTCTTGTTTGACTTGGGTGAATTTTGACTGGGTTCGGGTTGCAAGATGAGTTTTGATAGCCTGCCTAATTTTGTTTCACATGCAAGTAGCTCTAATAGAATTGAATCAACAAGCTGATGTCTTTCATTCAAATCACGTCTTTGGTACCAATTTAGTTCGTGTGGTAGCTTGCATACTTGAAGATTTGTTAATTGGCATTCTATGTGTGAAATTCAACCTATTCATTTTTGTCAGGTACATGCTAACTGAAGAAGGTCAGCTTGCAGCACGTGAATGCCTCTCTAGGTCTGGTTTCGCTGACCCCATTGAGCATGTGACTATAAAAGATGGACACTTAGATCAAGATGTTCAGGATGTGTCAGTTATGGAGTTTGCTTGCTCTGATTCAGCTAATGAAGAATTGACATTGCTATCTGTTGATTTGAGAAGTCAGAAAAAATCAGTTGATGTTCCACTTGAATTTCTTGAGAGGGTAAAATCTATGTTCAATAGATATCATATTTATCTCCCTTAATGTTGAAAGTAAGAACTGTATTCTGGGCTCAGGTTATGCTGGGAAGCTTTTGTACTATCTTCTTTTTGCATTTTTTTTTAATTGCTTATTACTTCCTCTTCCTTGAAATTTTCCTGTGATGTAATTTTACTCATTATATCTTTAATGTCATAGCGATTTATATATTAAGTTATTAACACATTATATCTCTTAACACATTAATGTTAAGTACCATTACTGATTTAAGTACCCAGAATATTCTCTTAGATGAATAAGTACCCAAAGAATCTTTGAGGAATTGATGCTTTTGTATAATGAGGAATCTTTCTACTGCAAATGCATTAATGTTCTTGTTAATTATAACAAACAATGCTTAGGTGAGGGAATTAGCCATGTGATTGTTTGACTCCTTGGGTTTTCTTTTGGAAGCTTATCACATCCATGCATGTAAACTTCCATACATAGAATTCAAACAATAGAGTTCCTACTGGTGAAGCCTACCTGCTGAAAAATTCTGATATTAGTGTTTCATCACATGCAAGAGCTTGTTGGTTGCAGATATTCAGAGGATGGCAATCCATGTTTTTTGTTTAGAATATGTTGTTTGCATGATATTGAAGTTGGCCTGACTTTTTTTTTTTTTTTTAGCTGTCAAGGTTTTCCAAATAAGGTCATATGTCTCAAGAATGGTTAAAATGCTATTCTCATAAATCCACCTACCCACACCCACATCCACATCCACACACACCCACCCACCCATCCGCTCACCCACATCCAGATTCTAGAGCACCCTTACACAATTTAATTGCAGATATATCAGGAAAAATGGGAATGATTACCTTTGGGTAATTACTATATTTCCCTTATTAATTTTTCGTGTTTTGTTGTTTTCATCTTTTAAATTTTGATAATATAGCATGCTGTTTTGTCAGTCATAATTTATTTCTGGTCTAATTCATGCAATCCCCAGCCATCTACAATTGTTTTCTTACATATGGACTGCTATTATAGTGGAATCATTTAAGGCAGAAACTAACTTTGTTTCCTTTGATCAGTCCAAATTCTAGCTATTATTTTTTTCATTCTTCTTTTGGTTTCTAATTGCTATTTTGCTTTCCGTAGTTTACACGCATGGGGTACTCCAAGGAACAGATTCATATTGCCTTGATAAAAGTTTCACAAGCTTCTCAAAACAAGGAAATGTCCTCACTTTGGCCTGTTGTTCTACATCATCTTCGAAAAGATCAAGCTTGTTCTTTGCGTTCGGAGTTTCCTCAAAGTTCAAGAGAGGATTGTCTTGCAACATCAAGTACCTATATCTTTACTATTACATTTTGACATGCTAACAGAGGATGCTAGGATGGCTCATTTACTTGCTATAAATGCTTTAAAATTATGTCTTAGTGAGACACCTTTTCTTGTCCAGGTCAAGAAGATTTTACTAAAAGGAAAGATAATCGGACTGATTATTCTTGTGGTAGCGCACAACATAGACAAGAATTTCCATGTTCTGTTGATTCAGCTCAGAGCTCTTTAACCCTGCGAGCATGCTCGTCATGGGTATGTGTACATTTTTGGCTGATGGGAGAACTGATGATGCTTGATCCAAATTGTTAATTAATAATTGGCTCATTTTTGTTTTTTTAAACAGGATTATTCCATAAACAAGTGGGATTGTGATGGTATGGCAACCAATATTAACACTTTATCAATGCCACCTCTTGGAGTTGGGGAGAAATTTGAGGATGTGTATG
>JAUPMG010003704.1:0-16017 GCA_031762675.1 Pachysandra terminalis | reverse complement strand
AAGGGAGGTTCCAAACCAAACCTGAATCTGACCAAGAAAGGACGTCTGACACAAGGGCATCCCTAGCGGAGGACACTAGAAAAGACGAGCAAACCGGACAGCAAGGATAGACTCCCCCCACCGAAGATCATACCAGAAGTGGACCAGACTCCCATTTCCCACACAAAACCTGGTGAAACTAGAAAACGAAGGGAATATCAATAGAACCTCCTTCCAGATACTAGCACTCGAACATCTAACTGAGAAATTGCAGTCCCAGCCATTAGAATGCTCGCCGAATTTACTATGAATCACTTTCCGTCACAAGGCCTCCCTTTCCTCGCTGAATCTCCATAACCATTTGCCCAGTAGCGTCGTGTTATGAAGAACAATATTTCCCTAGTTAAGGCCCCCTGCTTCTATCCTCAGACAGACCGACTCCCACTTAACCAAATGGTACTTCCTCTTTCCACCTCCCTCCCATAAAAAATCACGCTGATTTTTTCAAGGCACTTTAGGTGCCCTGAACAGCGATAAGTAATAAACTGGGAGATTAGCCAATGCGGCTTTAATAAGAGTGATTCTCCCACCTAAAGACAAGTAGTTTTTCTTCCAAGTGGCTAACCTCTTCCCCATTCTATCCACCACCGAGTCCCAGAAACTAATAGACTTGGGGTTATCACCAAGTGGTAAGCCCAGATACGATAACGACCATTCCTATACCCTACAACCTAGAACTGATGCAAAAGTTTCCACCCTAACCTGATTCATATTCAAGCCCACCAAACTACTCTTCTCCAAATTCACCTTTAACCCTGAAACCATCTCAAAGCACTTAATAATGGACTTAATCCAATAGGTTTGGCATTCCTCCGCATGGATAAAGAGAAGGGTATCATCTGCGAACTGTAGGTATGATACTTCCACAAGGTCCCTGCCCATCTCAAAACCATAAATCAGCCCAAGAGCCTTTCCTTTATTCATAAAACAGCTTAGCACATCAGCTACCATGGTAAAAAGAAAGGGAGAAAGTGGATCACCCTGTCTTAATCCCCAAGTAGGAGTGACTAGACCGTGCACTTCACCATTCCATAAAAAGGACAGCACTACATTTCTTAAACATCCTGCAATCCACTTCCTCCATCTGACCCCAAAGCCTTTCCATTCCATGACTTTATCAAGGAAGTGCCACTCCACCCGATCATATGCATTCTCAAGATCCAATTTTAAAACCATGCTTCTTTACCCGTCTTCCTCCATTCTTCAACCACTTCATTAGCAATCAAAGCGCTATCCAAAATCTGCCTACCTGCTATAAATGCACTTTGATTCAAAGCCACCAAATCTCCTATAACTGTATTTAACCTGGAGGCCAAAATCTTAGCTATGATCTTACATAGACTGGTCGTCAAGCTAATAGGTCTAAAGTCCTTGAGTTCCAATGCACCGGCTTTCTTTGGGATAAGAGCAATAAATGTAGCATTAGTGGTTTTATTAATCACCCCACCTACATAAAACTCCTGGATTGCACTTATAAGATCATTTTTTACTGTCTCCCAACAAACCTGATAAAATGCAATTGTGAATCCATCGGGTCCTGGGGCTTTATCCCTCTTTAACTCCCACACCGCCTCCTTAATTTCCTGTTCCTCAAAAGGCCGCTCCACCCATTCTACTTGCTGTACAGACAATTGACTCCCCCCCAAATTCAAAATATCAAAGCAGTAGTCCTACTCTGACCTGTATAAATCCGAATAGAATCTGGATATCTCCCCAATGATCGTTGTTGTATCCTCAACTAACTCACCTTCTTTTAGCCATGTAGCCCTAGATTTTTGCCTCCAGCTAATCTCTTCTTGTCTAAGAACAACCTCCAAACGACTTTTGGCCTCCTTTCTTTCCTCGTGTTCTTCCCTTGAAATATCCCTACTCTGTTCAGCTACATCAATCCGACCTACAATCTCATAAAGAGTCTATTTTCTTGAATTAAGATGACCAAACTCTCTTTTGTTCCACTCCTTAATGTTGTTCTTCAAATGCTTCAAGGACTGCATGAATTGATATCCCTTCCAATTCTGACTATTGATAGTCCTATTATTCCACCATTCCCTGACGCTATCCTTAAAACCATTATCTGTAAGCCACATGTTTTCAAATCTAAATGGGGACGGACCTCGCCTAATCATCTCCGAGGAAATAAGAATCGGACAATGGTCAGATGGATCTCTCTAGAACCGATTGTGAGATCGTCGGATGATGTTCATCCCAACATGGCGAAGCCAAACATCTATCCAACCAACACCAAAGAACATTCTCCTGAAAATTAGACCAAGTGAACCACCCACCTCTTAAAGGGAAATCAATTAGGCTTAATTCCTGAATAAGTCTCGAGAAGGCTCTCATGCTTTTAACCACACCCCGACCTCTACTCCTCTCTTCCATACTCTTGACCACATTGAAATCCCCAAGGATACACCATGGACCATCCCAAGCCTCTCTAATACTCCTAAGCTCCTCCCAAAACTCCAACCTACGCCTTCTACAATTAGGGTTGGACACCCCAGTGAGAATCCACACAATTGATCCACCAAATCGATAAATTTAATCGATAACGTAAAACTATCAACTCGAAACACTTCCCCTGACACTTTCCCCGTGTCCCACATGACCAAAATGCCCCCCGGAAGCTCCCACTGAAGGGAGCACTTCCCACTCCACCTCTTTATCTTTCCATAACCTCCTGACCAAACTGGCACTAACTCTCTCCTTTTTAGTTTCCTGAATGGTGACAATATCTGGTTTTATCCTTACGCAGAGCTCCCTAACCGCTTGCCTCTTATGGGCCCTTCCCAGCCCTCGTATATTCCAGCTCACTATCTTCATCAAACACTAATATTTTTGCGCAACCTCACTCTCCTATAAAATTTTAGACAGGATGATGTGTTTCTGGCTCTGAAGGAACATCCTAGCAGTTGGCCAGTTCTGTTCCTCCTAAACTTCCTCACCGCCTCTACCAATGCAATGGGATTTCCCTCCCTATCCGACACTAATAACCTAAATAGACTTGCAATGTCCTCTACTCCCACCCAATCGTCAACCGAATCTGACTCCAACTTAAGACCATCACTGTCACTCCATTCCTCTGAAAAAGCAGAAACAAAACTCCCCTCCTCAAGTAAAATACTATTCGTAACCCTCTCAATAGTGGCAATGGTTGAGGGAGAAACAGTAGGCACATAGGCCATAGCGGATCGCATTTCACAGTAAATTTTGGCGCTCAATACAATTGCTTGCCCAATTCCAACTGTAGTTGATTGAAGCTCCGGATCTGTAAATGAGGGGCTGGAGGCAAGAAGGGGGTCAGAGAGAAACAAATCGCACAAAGAATGGAAGGAGTTTACATGAATTCCCTGAGGAATGAAGTTGCAAAATTTTAAGATAAGAAACTTTGGAGCAATGCCAGTGATTCCTTCATCAAAGATGTGTTGAAGAGAGATGTCGACCCCACAATGCGTTGTAGATGCACCAGAAAGACAGAGGGGATCAGAATCCCATTGCACCAAATCTCCCCAATCGTATCCGCAGCCATGGCTTCTACCGTCATTTGCTTCGATGGACGATGGCATCCCAACTGAAGCGCACCACTCATCTCATCGCCATACCTATTGCACAATAAAGGGCTCAGCGACTCTTCTTCCCCCTCCATCCTCATGGACTTCTGTTACTGAATCTTCTCAGTTACCATAAACATTCTCCATTATTTCCTTTAACGCTAACACGTCCTGTTGAAGCTTCGACATTTCCAGTTCGAGCTCCTCCGCAGGTTGAGTCCAATCTTGAAGACAGACGTTGGACTCGGGCTCAATTTTGTTTTCCATGGAGCCCGCCACACTCTGGCCCAGATCAGCCGAGCCCGAGAGATGGACCGGCAATCCCTTAAGAGCCGCATGGGCCGAGCCCCCAGAAGGGCCTGGTACGAGCGCACATAAGTTCTCACTGAATATTCCAACAAACCCCTCTGCCCAGAGTCCAGCCCACCATCCAATCTCGACCCAGACTTGTGTTCCGCACAGACAACGGACTCGGGCTCAAATAAAAAACCGGCTACATTCTGGCCCAAATCAGTTGAGCCCGAGAGATGAACCTCCAAGCCCTTAAAAGCCACTTGGGTCGAGCCCCCCAACAGACCTGGTCCGAACGCACCTAAGTTCTCTCTAAGTATTCCACCAGGACCCACTATCCCGTCCAATCCAAGCACCAACCTCGGCCCAAACTTATGATCCGTGCAACCAACCTCATCCACCTCAAGAGAGCCGCTGAGGTGTCAACCTGGTCCGTCAGCGACTCCCGCCGCCGACAAAACCTCTGCTCGGACTGCTTTATCCCAGAACCCTTTTGTACTCCAGACGAAAGGTCAAAAGTTCTAGGGTACTCATTGACCTCGGAAAGGTACACCTCGGGACTGGCGTTTTCAATTTGAAATAAAGGACCCGACACTACCGTCTCACCCGACCCGGCCTTGTGACCCATAACCCTGTCTTCCTTACCCGAATCCCCTGATTGCGTCTTCTCCGAGCTATCCAAAACATTACTCAGTCTGATCTCCTCATGCAAATCTAACGGTACGATTTCAATGAATGTCTCATATATCTTTCCCCCAAAAGATAACCGTATCGATCTCGGAATCCTCCGACCACTGCGTTCCACAACTTGTAGCAGCACAGCACCTGCTAGTTCTCCAAAGTCGAACGGGACTCCCACACCACATAACCCTCCACAAACGTTTCCGATTTCTTCAAGTATATTTGGAGCCCAGCAAAATGGCGGCAATCCAAAGACCGCAATCCATAAACCTTTCTCACAGAATGGTCCGGCTGATCCGGCAAAACTGGGAGCCCATTTTTGAAGATGTAAAGACTCCAACCCCGGCAACCAAATCTAAGAAACCACCGTATTAACAACCTCCTCGGAAGATGCGAAGATAACTGCCTCTGTGGATGACATTGGAACTATATTGAAGTTTTCTTCCTGCTCAAAAATGTCTTTAAGCTTCATATTTACCCCCAACCAGTTGATCTTCTCAGCCGAGAAGACAAGAAGCAGAAACCTCCAACCTTGAGCTACATTTCCGCACACCTGCGATCCTTCGATAATGGGTGTGCTTCCACAACCCACAACCCTCCCAGCCGTCGAGTTCACTGCAATGAATTCATCTACCGCTGAAGCTTTCAACCTTGAAACCTCTGCAATCCCCTTCTCTGTAATTGCTTCCTTTTTTCCTTTAGCTGCTTCGTTGTAGTCGTTTCCACCAGCTCCTCCAAACTTTTATCTGTAATAACATCCTCTTGACACCACTCCACCCCCAATGTTCTCCCACCGACTGATCTGAAATAATCCCACCCCTTGGGAGATTTAGATTTAGGTATATACAGCGATTTATTCTTCCATCTTTTCTGACCAAGATTTTCAGAAATTGCCCCTCAGAGTTCCGATCAAGGTCTGCGATTCCCACCCATCGAGCCTTCCAAAGAGACCATAACCTTGTACTCCGATCATCGGCCGCAACAGCGGCCTCTAACATTTGCTTGAGCCAGATAACCTCTTCCCCATCAAACAAAATAGAGCAGCTTTTTCCTCTACTTCTTTCGGTGATGTGAAGTGATTGAACGACACCATTCGAGAAACCTTCAATTTCAAAACTCTTCCTCTGAATTTGGATGAGCTCATGGATAGCAACAGGTTTCCTCCACCTGCTACTACCTTTCTTCTTCACCTTATGCCAAGTCCCTTCCCCAGATTTCTGTAGGAGAACATCTTTGAATGACGCCCTGCCATTATCCACTCCAGTCGCAGTCACCATGCCTCAACTTCTTATCAATCTTGGGATCTCATCTATTCACTCATTGTGAATTAGCATCCAAGGTGTGGGAGTTCTATAATTCTTGTGTTGAACTTTATTTTAAATTAATAATTTTTTTTATTCCAATCAAAGGAAAAGGAAAATCCTTCATTTCTTTTTTCATAACTACCTGATCCAAGTAAACAGAATCGGTCAGATTGTACTATCCCAAACGTCAATCTTAAATAATATTTCATTATTTCCTCGTAAAAGTTGCACTGCACACAATCTTTCTTGGTTCAACTTCTTTTAAAACCTTTAGGTTCTACCATTCTAAAAGGTCCCCCCATACCCACTCCCTAATCCTGTCAATGAACATATCATCTGGAAATAACATATTAAACCAAAGCCTCTAATACCAACTATTAATATGTAACTAAAAAAATAGATACTGATTCCAGGTGACCCCTATTATGTCCCTTTACTACTACAACTACATCAATCTTTCCGCAAATTATTCTCAAATTAATAATTACATGTGGCTCCAGAAGTGTATACAATGTCGCCGACATGTCGCCATTTAGGAGGTGGGCGACACGAAACCAGGGTATAAGTCGTTTTACCCTAGTTTCAGCGACATGGGGGAAAATTTTCAATTTTTTTCGATATTTCCCCCATGTCTCTCAACATGGACGACATGTCAGGGACATGGGGGAAAGTTTTTAATTTTTTTTGAAATTTTTTGAAAAATTTAAAAAAGATGTTAAGACATTTGTTTTTGCAGTTTTTGATGTATTTAGACACTACTTAAGGTTGTTTAAAACTTTAAAGGAAACCCATCAAAACCCCACATTTCCCCAGATTTCCCCATCATTTCCCCCATATTTCCCTTTTCCCCCTCATGGATATATATGGCACTTAATTTCTAATTTTATGTATCTTTTAGTTTGGCTTAATTAGATATAGCATCTTTTTTACAGCTTACAGATCCGACAGCGTGTAAGTTAACTCCCCTTAAGTACTGACTTTTAATGTGTAGGCATTTTTTTGCATTTTTTTTATGTATTTGCATTTAGGCCTTAATTAGACATGTTTATAGTTCGGGGCAAAAATCCATGATTTTCCCACATTTCCCCGACATTTCCCCTTTTTTACACCATGTCACCAATGCCACCTGGCGACATCGACATGGCGAACCTTTGTCTGTCTATAATCAATAGAAGAGGGCTGCTGCTAAGGTGTTTATTCCCTTTGCTAACTGTTGATTTATTTGGAAGGAGCAGAACAGACACATTTTTGAAGGAAAAGAGAATGATGCAGTCCAAGTGAATAGAATTTCCCTCTGCACCTTTTTCTATTGGTCTTCCATATTAGTAGAATCTCATGGGTTCGAATATGGGGATTTTAGTGCAGATTGGGTGCATGGAACGCATTTATGTAATTGTACTGTGTTCACTGTTCCTCTTTGATGGATAACAGTCCTTTTTGTATCTAGAAAATGGCATACACCTTGTGTACCCAGTTCATCTCTTCCTTTCTCATATGAATAAATCTCTTTCTGTACCAGAAAAAGAAACTCTTGCAAGAAAACACAATGATGTTTCAATCCACATCATATCTATAACATACATATGATTCTTATGATTCCTATAATGAAACCTTATTACGGTTATTTGTTTTGGCAAGTCAATACTTAATGAGTACGACCAACCAACAGTAGTAAGGTTTGACGTTACGAACTCAAAACATGTGCACTAGTTACTTTCTATCGATCTCACTTTCGTATTCAGAATGGTTGTTTCTGATTACATAATGAGTTACATTGTGCACACACTTACTCTTATTACACAAAAATATAAATTCAATTATCTTACGTATCTGTGATGTTTGTGAGAACATAAAGGACATGAAAGTGTATATCAAATCAAAGTTCAAAACCGTGCATGTATATGATTAATGTTCTGCCACTGAAATAAACTTGTACTGTGAAATCTCAACATGTTACTATTTTAAATTTTTTAAGATATAATATCATTATACTAGATGTACCAAGCAAAAAAGCAACATGAAATAGCAGTAATCTACCAGTACTTCTACCATAGATTTTAAAGCCACCATGCAATAACTCATAATTTATTGCATGACTATGGGACTTGCTTATACCATTTCTTGTCCGGTAGAGAATTAAACATTTGTTCAACAGCTACAGATATTAGAACCTAACAACCTCAATACACACAACAGGGAACCAGAAAACCTTTCTCATGCTAGAACATCAGAAGAAGGGCCCCGCTTCATGTAGAGGAAAAATGACTCTAACCAAGTGAAAAGAGAGAAAATGTTGGCAGCGTCATGGTTTTTAAAATCAACTTGAATTAACCCTAGGTTGTTTCTAACTGTATGAGAAAATCATTTTATGTTTGAGAAATGCAATTCATACATAATATCTTATGATTCATGATTCAATTGTACAATTCAAATGATTCAACTATATAACATGACTACAAGGTCAGTTCAGTTGGTAGCGTCATGGTTATTAAAAATTAAAATCAACTGGAATTGACCCTAGGTTGCTTCAAACTGTATGAGACAACCAGTTTATGTTTGAGACATGCAGTTCATACATTATGTCTTATGATTCATGATTCAATTGTACAATTCAAATGATTCGACTACATAACATTATGAAAAGGTCAATTTCTTCTGTTATGTAAACACTTACATTTTTTGCCTAATCGTTTTTCTTGCTGACCCTGGTGTATATTCTTCATGTACATAGCACTTGCCCTCTTTTTTCTTATTTATATTAATATATATATATATATACACACACACACACACACACATATATATATATATGTGTGTGTGTGTGTGCCCACACATACATATTATACTATAGTACTCTAAAAAGATTAAATATGTATAAAGAAACATATTTCCTTTATATTAAGTCTTTTAACCAAAGAAACCCTTTTTCTCAAGAATCCCAAAAACCTAATCTAAAACACCATCACTAAAATCTCTATGAATCTTAAATTTTATAATTGAAATTACAAAGACTACAAGTTCCCCCTTCATTTTCTGATTCGATTTAAAGTTTGATAATTTTGGTTTAGGTCATCTAACAAACCTAGATATCAAATATCCAATTGCTTGTACTACATGATACATGCACTGCTATCAGCATTCCAAAGTGGTACCAACTACCAAGTTCCCATAACAGCTATACAGGCTACCTCATTTATAAGATATAATTTCAGAATTATGCAGGTATCAAGAATGATATGTTACTAATATTGCTACTTAGCATAGTAGTGCTATTAAGAGTTATTATTAGGACAAGACAAAGAAAGCTCCTCTTTAACCACAGTTTTACTATTTTTTTTATCATTAGCAACAATTTTATTAATCATCAAAAAAGAGGTTACAAACAGAACATAGGATCATGATAACCCATAAGCCAATATTTGTCCCTACTAAAATTCCACAAACTAAGTTTTCGAGCACTGCTCTAATGTTCATGTGATGCATAAGCAACAACGAATTGATCTTCCAATACCCTCGTGGAAAGGTGGGTGATTTTGGCATCCACCAGCAAAGTTTGTAAACCGAAACTCCTTATAACAACAGTTAATCAAAAAAATCTATAAACAGCACCTTTTGCCAAGTTCCCAACTAGTTGGAGCTTGGCAGAACAGATTCTGTTTTTCTTATTTCATCCTAATCAAATTTCATATAAAAACGAAATTTCTAATTAAACCTGTAGTGTAATTTAATAATTCAAAATAATTATAAAGAAAAGCTTTCTCGACCGCTTTGCAGAAACCATGAATAATCAGAAGAACTCAAACATAAAAACCATAAACATGCAATAAAAGAACCCAAACATAAAAACCATAACATGTAATAGATTTAAACGTAAAACAGAGGGATTTAACGATTTTTTTTTTTTTTTGGAAAGATAAGTTTTAAAACCATAAATGAATCAAACCATCTTAATAAATAAACCCATCATCCATCTGGATTATTATGTACTCAAACAATTATGTACTCAAACAACACTAGTTAACAATCAAAAACAAATAAATAAACAAAATAAATTGAGGAAGGAGTATGTGAACCTTAGTGACAGTCAACATTCTACTAAGTAGAAATCTGGATAGAACATAGTAATGATCTGCATTATCACCCAGCCATACCTTCACCTGAAAATCAAACTCAAATACATAACTCAACAATAGATATAAATCGAAATTTGGATCGAAGGGAATGATCGAATTGATCGCATGAACGAACGAGCGAAACCTTAACAAAATCGTATCGGGAAGAAGCATTCCGAGAAGAAAATTTGCCCACCGGTCGAGAGACCTTGCCCTTCTCATCAGATTCTTCGGCGCTCGGAGGATTTGATACTGCCACTCCTTTTCCCTTCTTCATCTCCTTCTCCATTTCCATTTCCATCCACTCACTCTCTCTCTCTCTCTCTTCACAATGCACGGGAGACAAGCTAGTCAACAATTGGGTGCTAGTACTGTCGAGCGAAGTGATCGAAGTGGACCCCTGACGTACACGTGGCTGCAAGACTGAGCTTTTGTTCTGGTGAGACATACACGAACAAAAAGAAAATTATTCTATACGTGTATAGACAGGGAAGGGGAGTCTCCGTAAATGGGTTCAAGACTAAACTGGTTTACCAAACTCAACTCGTCGATAAACCGGTTGAATCCACCTAACCCGTATATTATTTATTTAATTATATTTTATTTTAATTTTAAATTAATGTTAAATAAAATATCATTTAATATATTAAATTTTAATAAATATTATAAAAGCATTTAATAAATATGATTCATTTCTAAAAATTAAAAAAAAAGATATTTTTAGCTTATGAATAAGTTTTAAAATACTTATGACTAATAAATAATTATAAAATATAATTATAAATCATAGAAGATCACTTAAACGGGTACCCAATAAGTTGACGGGTTGGATTCAGGTTGATCCGTTTACAAACGGGTTGGAAAAACCTAAACCCAAATTCAACCCGGGTCAATCCAAACCTGTTTAGTCGGGTTGGATTGAAGGGTTGGCAGGTCGGTTCGAAAAAAATGTCAGCTCTATAAATTATATCTATTCTCCTATATAAAAATTCGTTATAGCTCAAATAATTTTGTCGTTATGCATAAAATAAATATTTGATTTTTTTCCCATTTTAACCATCCAAACAATTGTTTATTACCCTTCTAATATTAACTGCCCATTACCTTTTTCTGTTTGCTTATTTTACCCTCTCATTTTCTCTTTAATCTAACAATTCGTCCTCCCTAAATTCCTGCATGAGGTTATCTTGTTGTTGCAGAGTGGGACCCACAAAAGAATTTCTCGTTTATGCCATAAATGCTCTCTAAAATACATATAATTCAATTCTCTTTTTCATTCAATTCTGCTCTCATTGAAAACAAATAATGTCCAACATATCTTTTCAACAGAGAAAAAATTTACTTTGACCCATGTTAAATCTGATAATTGCAATCAGATACCCTCTTGTTTCTAAAATCCCACTGTCCCCCTCTGTTTCACTATCAGGTCTCAAATACCCCCATCACTAACAGAATCGTCCGGTTTATTGAAGATGTAAGCTAGAATTTATTTTTAATGACTAAATTACCCTTCATTGAATGAAGGGTAATGGGCACTGACAAAAATGCCCTTTTTTTACCTACTCAACTCTTAACTCACTATTAGGTTTCCTTGCTTGACGACGACGCACCTTCTCAACTGGTTTCCTTGCTCAACGACGACTCCTTAACTCAATCAGCGACATTCGATCTCAGGCTAAAGCTCGACGACGCTCCACGACGAAAGCCCTCAAGCTTGACAACGTTCGATCTCAGGCTGAAGCTAAACCTCTCAACTTAATTGACAACGTCAGGTCTTCGTAAATCTCTCTGTCAATTTCTCTGTAAGTCTATCTTTCTCAGTATATGCTATGGGGAGATTAAGGCTGGAAATAACATATATTTAAGAATGAGGATTTAGAAGAGATTAAATTTTTTTTTTTTTACAGGAAGTACATTTGGTGTTTAGGGATTCGGTTGGATTCAGTTTATTCTTTGTAGATTGATTATTTAATTTGAAAAAAAAAATTATAATGGGGATTTAAAGGAGTTTAATTAGGACTATCAATGGATCGGATCATGACCCAAGTTCCATTTGAGTCCGATCAAAAAATAGCGGATTCAGTAAGGGATTCCAGATCTGATAATGAGGATTTAGAGGAGTTTAGTTTGGAAAAAAAAATTATAATGAGGACTTAGATATGATCCGATTCGATCCAGTTATAATCGGATAGATTTTGGATATAAGTTGATTTTATTTGATAAGAGTTCGATCCGATTCTACAAAATAGGTTTACTAAAAAACCAATAATTGTTCGAATCCGACCCAACCCGAACTAATCGGATTTGGTAAACGATCCGATAAAGTGTGATCTGATCTGATCCACCTTTTAATCAAATCAAATTTGGATAAACATTGACTTTGAACAACAAGCCTATTGCCCTCCCCTTTACCCCTTTCACTCCGCAGTCATACATTTAAATCTTAGGGCCCTAAATTTTAATTTTAATTTTTGGTTGGATTAACCATTTTTGAAGGACTTAACAAAGTCAATATTTTAAATATGTAGATCATTGTTAGAGTGAGTTTGAAATTTTCTCAGCCATGATATGATTGTTGGATGACATATTTCTCATTCATGTAGTCCATTTCACCACATACGATTCTCGTATACTTGGTTTCTACCACATCCAGAGAATGTAAAACTAAATAATAGTTCTAGTATCAGTCGCTGATATTCATTAAGTATGAAGACATAGTTTTCTAAACTTGATTTCAACTCTTACCTTCAGCTAATGTGCTCTCAACATACTCTGTTTCTTTTGCTTTGGTGGCATATCATAGCTGAAGCTTTATAGCAATGGTGGTCTATCATAGCTGATCCTAGATTTAATTGCCATATGGATGAAGATTGAAAAAAAAAAGTTTTAATAATGAGGATTTAGAAGGGATTAAAATATTTTGAATGAAGTAGATTTGGTGTTTAGGTATTCTTTTGAGATTGGTTATTTAATTGCTATGTGGATGAAGATTGAAAAAAAAAAAAAGTTTTTACAATGAGGCTTTAGAGAAGGGGTTTAATTAGACCTGTCCATTGAATTTAGATTGAAAAGGTTTTAACAATGAGAATTTAGATTGGAAAAAAAATTATTTTCATTCTTTTGTTGTAAAGCATCTAGATGTTTTGATTTTTGATAACTTTATAACCGTGTGTATTTTTTATTGCAGCCATGGATTCATCTACCCAAAGTTCTAATGGTATTATGAGGATGAAAAGCATGTCATGCAGTTGTGGTAAAAGAGCCGTAGTTAGAGTCTCTGAATCGCAGTCAAACCCAAACAGATTGTGTTACTCATGTGATATGAGATATGTAAGTATTTCAAGTATTACTAATTAATTAATTAATTATTTTAAGGTAGAAAGAAAATGATAATCCTTGTTTTAATTGTAGGAGCAAAAAGGACAAAAGTGCGACTTGTTTAAATTGTGTGAAGTCACTCAAAAGCTATCAAAGAACGATTTCAGACTTAATAAGGATGATGTAGTTGAGAGCATCAGAAATGAAGGTACACATGGCTTGCAAGCATGATTGATGATGATGGAGAGACAACTCATGGACATGAAGACCACTACCATAGCATGTCTATTCATATCCATATTTGGTATTTTGTTAGTTTTTTTAATTAGCTTAATTAAGTAATTGTGAGTGAGAAAATATAACACAGTGAATCAACACCTTGTGCATGATGGCTGCATTTAAGGATGTGTTTATATGTATGAGATTCTGAACTTGATAGTTTTACTACTGGTTTATGAAATGCAAACACTCATTTGACAGGTCTCTACCATGCCTGGAATCTAGATGATCTTACTTTCCTTTTTTTTTTTTCAAGTATGTATATACTAGTGGAACCCCATGCGATGCACGAGATAAACCATGCTTGGAGCTAGTTCAGTTGGTTATTGGTTATTGGTTTACAACGACCGGACCGAACCGAATTGAGTCTATATAGCCAATAATGGTTTTTACTTGGCCATAGGTGTACTTTTTCTTCTACTCTTCACCTCCATTGTTTATTCCAACATCTCCATTTTCAGCGTAGAACAACCTTATAGATCCTTCAAAGTTCCAACTTGTAACCTTCATGTTTCTTCTTTTACTCTTCAATAAGGGCTGTCTTGGAAATAACACAAACGAAAATTATTTATATGTTAATAAAAGTAATATTTATATCTATATAAATAAAAAATATAATTACTTAATGTCAAGCGCCCAGCCTAGGCAACCTGTTCCCCTTACTTAATGTTGAGCACTCAGCCCACCATTTAGTTTGGAACCCAACGTCCACAAAGTTCAAACTGTTTTGTGGATCCCAGTTGTTCACCTAGAGGCTTCAAGTTGTCAGTTTCCTTGCTTATGGCTAGTTGAACATTCAAATAGTCTGCATGTTCTGCACTGTTCAACATGTGCTCCATTGGCTAGAAAATCCATGGATGGGCAGAAACATGATGTCTGGATTGTCTGTACTGAAGCCAGTAAACTACTATACATTCAAACATCACGTGTTTATTTACTTATATTGCAACATACTGTTAGACATAGCTGAATGCTATGTTTTGTTATGTTAGACTTGGACAAGCTTGAAGAATGGGTTCGGTCTCTAGCTTAATTGGCTGATATATTGCACAACCCCCATGTAGCTGTGGGTTGGATTAAATGCTAAACAAGTTGTAGCTTTATTGATGTGTTAATCATTACTCTTTGTACAAGTCTAAGGTCTAGATAGCCATGCAGGTTATAAATCAAGGTTACATGATTACCTGAAACACTTCTCAATTGGTACCATCAAACCAAGGTTTTTATCAACCAATACTTAGTTATTTGGAACCTTTGGATCCAAAAGAAATTTTAGGGTTACATGATTCCCTGAAACACTTCTCAATTGGTACCATCAAACCATGGGGCTAACGTGACCACCCAAATCAGAAAAAAATAAAAACCCATTTGCAACATTATTAAAACAATAGCAAATATGTAAACTGTAATTCCATGTATCAATATTATATAATAAAAGTTGTATACAATGCAAAATACTTCGAACAACTTTCTCAATCTTACCCCAAAACCAAAGCACACACACACACCATTACACATCTTTCTTAATCTCTCATACCTTACTACTACTTACTACAAATTCAAAAAAAGCCAAGGACATCTATACCTGTCTAAAACAAACCAAAATAAAATATCTTTACCAAACATAATCAAAGAGTTCAAAAACAACAAGTTTATCATCTCAAACAAGTCTTAGAACAACCCTGCAGATCAATGGATCCTTCATCTCAAGTGAGAGTTTCACAATGGATTCAAAGGGATCCCTTCACAATGGATTGGAGGTAATGGAGGTTAGGTACGTCGGAATCTGATACCAGTCTTGAGGACCCAAAAATGGAATCTATTTTAGCTTAGGCTTTGGATTGGATATCTGGATGTAACACCATTCTTGCAAGAATCCATTCAAGGAGGATTGCTACTGTATCAATCCCTCTGAAGATCATTTCCTTTCACCCAATGAAAAAAAAAAAGCAAGTTCATGTGCGATCATATTTCACTGTTGTAACAAAGTAAATTCAGAAATGTGATGAACCTACAACAAAAGTAAGATAAAATAAAATAGCCAGATTCTAGCTAAATGGCATATAAGGAAGATATAATGGAAGCATTACAACATAGCACCACAACAACACCTCCAGCACAAAGGCACACAACACCTCCTACATAGCAGCACAACATAACAAAATATTTCACAATGTACCTGCACAGGTTCATGGATAACAAAAAATTTGTTGCCTTTTTTTTCTCTCCCCACAACCACATATAAAAGAAAAAAAAGTGTAGAACAAGCTAATTGTTTTAGTACACCAAGCATGAGAATATATAACGATATCAAACATATTGTGTAAGTGCCCAAAAACAAGCTAATTGTTTTAGTGGAAGAGAACCATCTTGTGTAAGTGCCCAAAAACAAGCTAATTGTTTTAGGAGAACAAACATGAAAATATATAACTATATCAGACA
>JAUPMG010003693.1:0-16017 GCA_031762675.1 Pachysandra terminalis | reverse complement strand
TTTCATGAGGCATGAAATTGTGTATTACATGTACACTTTATACACACATTATATCCATATTATGAGGATATGGATACGATATGTCACTAGGCTAGTGGTCAGCTTATCACACAGCGACAGCCCTGGCGCATGCATTGCGAGCAAGATGAGACATAAAGAGGACTTATGCCATTGGGGGACATTTAGAGGACTCTATGCAGTTATTTGTTGCCCTGGGAGAGCCAGGATGAGATTCCTTAGGGAATTGTATATTACCTGATTAAAGACGGATGTGAGACCTTAATCAAGGTGCTTGAGAGTTGTGACTTGGATTAAGCTGCTCAGGTTCGGCACATAGATTGCTACTAGGCTAAGATTCATACGGTGTTGAAGGTTAACATACCCTTGGCTGGGATCAAGGCTCCACCCTAGCATGTGTAATATACCACACGTGCTATTAGCGATACTTTTCCTTTGAGAGCAAGAGAATTGATCCATATTTCCTTGCTGTGTGAGATCAGGATGATCCTCGAGTGGATCAATTTATACCCTTACTACCTTTGATCATATTGTGAGGTTAGATTTGACGATCGCTACTCTAGCTTACTTTTCTATGGCCAGGCACATACAGTCTAACAGGGGTTTGTCTGGGAAAGCAGTTAGGAAGCTAAATGGCATGAGGCTTAGGGAAGACTATCAGGCATCACATTTATAGAGTGACGATTCATAGAGATATGTGCTCATGTTTTAAAATTATCATTTGATGTTTCACACCTTTTATCTATATGTATCCTATATATATGTGGCCTATATGAACTATTTTAAATGAGCACATGAACATGAATCTTGTAGTTGAGTATAGAGATCTGAGCTTAAGCTCATGAGGGATTAGAAATAATCAATCTGATGTGGCCAAATGAGTCTGGGGCATAGGCGAGACTGCTCAGAGTGTATCTTCATTTTAGTTTTATGGAACTTGATATGGTGTTGCTCGCCCGTTAATTTATTCTCGTCAGTCGCACGCTCAACGACCTGTATGATTAGCATTCATGATAGGAAGATAATATGTACATGAGAGGATGCACACTTCGTGCCCACTGTGGATGAGTGGGAGATGTTGGATTTTAGAGATGGGTCGACCTGGTTGGCCTAACCCGTTTGGGCCGACCCGGGGTCCCCACTTAATGGGACGTCCATACTTGATTAGAAGTATGGATGTGGATAACTCTCTCCTAAAGAGATTAGGAGATAGAGTCCTAGATGGAGTTGAGTTGAGTCTTCTAAAAGTAGAACACTCATTCTCCCTACCCACAAAAAAAACACTATTCACGTTTTTGGGATTAGAGCCCAAGAGAACTCTCTCCTATCTCCATCTCTTCTTCCTACAGAGATCTGGATTTGCTATTGGGGTTCCATACAAAGCCCTAGGTCGATTGAGTGTGGGTTGAATATATGTGGTTCTAGTACTCACATATTCCGACGTGAGACGTTATCCGGTTCGATAGAGATCTTCCGTTGCAGATTCGGGTTCGTGTGCATTGAGGTACGTGATCCAGATCGTTTACAACCTTCACTTATTTTCAATTTTTCAGGCACGTATAAATCCTTATTTCTATTCTTGTTTGTTTGTTTATTTTTTTGTCTTTTCTATGTTTTAGTTGTTAATCTCTTTTAGATTATTGTTTGATTGTGTGTGATTCTTGAATGTTGTGTTGAATTTGTTATGAGATTTTGGTTGTCAAACATGGTTTGGGTGAAATTGTTTTAATCTTTGTTTAATGATTATTTGTTTCTCTGATTGTTGAGTGTTTTGTTAGCTTTGCTTATGATTATGTGATTTATTATGAGTTGTGATTACATGATTTGAGTTGTGATTAAGCTATTGTATAAAATTATTGTGATTATTTGGAAGAAGGTATTGGTGATGGTTAAATTGGTAGATAATCAAGATTAATGAAGAGTTAATGATAGAAATTTATGAGAATAATGTGCTGAATGTGAGAGCTATCGATGTTTACCAACTTGAATGCAGGAAGGTTCGAAAACCTGATTTGCATTGGCCTAAACCATGGATTGGCTGTTCTAGTGTAAGGTTTTCCTCTAAAATAGAGTTGAATGCGGTGATGGAAAGGTCAAGAGAACGAGTAGGAATGTTCAGAGAGAACACCACAGAGAAGCTTCGAAGTGTGACCTTCCTTGTAAATCTCGGAAGCTCCAAAATTTAATATAGATCAGAGATCGATCTCGTTTCCAATGGAAGTCCAAGTTTTTATAGCCAGATTCCCTCAGATAGATCAATGTTCAAGTGACAAGTGTCATCATTCGAGTGTCATATTTGACATGCAAGCCCCATGTATTGCTTCTCGAACAACGCACGAGACATGCACAAATGTGTACCACTCCTTGAATGACATGTAAGACTTAATCGTCACTTTTTGAGTAACATGAAAAGCTTATGTGCCATTACTCAGTGAAATGGGACATCAACGTTTAGAACACTTGACTTAAACAAAATAAATGTACACACTTTTTCTAGAAAAGCCCCTTGAAGTGAAATGGCATACATAAGCCTGATGGGACTTTTTCTCTGGCCCTCCATTCCTAAAGGTTCTATATAGTCCCCATTTTTATTAGATAGCATCAATAATGGATCTGCAGCATAATATATGAGTTTTCCTTTCGAATTCTTATGTATTTAAGCATAAACCCATGTTATAACATGTGGAATTGTTGTGTGTGATTATAAAATCCTTCCCCATGTTTCTATAAGTAAAATAGAAAATTAGTAATCTGATAATGTTGAAGAAACCATCACAATATGTGAAAAAGACCCGTAGAGGATGATTTTAGGATTTTTCCTAGAATTGATGTGTGATTGTATATTTTTGTAGAAGTTAATGCTTGAAAAGCTAATTCAAAGGTGTTGTGGACCCTAAACAACCCAGTGAAGTATTCCATGCCTTAATTGGGAAAAGCCCTAAATTCGACAGACCTCAGGGTACGCCGAAGCGCTTACCAAAATAACTCTACATATAGAGGGTTCTCGGGTTGGTCTGCCGAAGACCACTCGGCATACTGAACCTCTTACCGAACAGATTTAGTGTCACATCCTAAATTTGAAAATCTCAAAGGAGTCCCCAAATTTAAGTTGTAACTCTCACCCCATATCCCTATGGGAGTGGAAAGTAATATTTAAAGCATAAGTGGAAGGAAATTCAATAGTTCTAATAAATAATTAAGTAAAAACATAAATATGTTCATAAAACTAAAATAATAACATCTACATAAGCCTTATCATCTAATTTTCAAGTTCTTTATCCCTTTTTTCATAGCTCTTCCTTTCACACTAGTCTTCACTCTTATTCCCGGAAAATATGAATTCAACAAACATAAGCTGGAAAGCCCGGATGAGTAGACCTTCAAAGCATGGTATTTACTCATATCCCAATGTTATGAGAAACACACAAAATAATAACATTAATGATAGTAAAATTTCTAAAATATATGAATAAAGATAAACATGAACAGCCATCAATCAATATTTCCTTTTCTCCCAAACTCACTTTGGTTTGTAAATCAATGGTCAACTTCAAGAGTTTAATTGCCTAATTCTAAATGAAATATAATTAGATCAAGTGCATCATATATAAGATACTCACAAAAATATCAACAAAGACATGATAATACAATGGTGTTGTTTTGTATTCAAATATAGTATGTTCCCACCAGATCAATCTTTCTTTGAACAAGATGTCTTCTCGAACCATCCCCCCCATATAGGGCCACTTTTAAAGATATGATATTCTTTGTGCGCAACATATTTTCTAGGAGCTTCGACCAAGAGGGCACAATTCCTCCACTTATTTTTTATCAAGGGAAAATACCTAAGGCATCACAAACGGGAAATCTCCTCAGAGAATCATACTTATTAGAATAACCAACAGAGGAAAATTATGATTAAGCTAGTGGGTATCACCTTGGTGAACTCTCCCTTACCTATCAACTTACCACAAGTCTTTTGAGGCATACCAACAATGGGTTCTCTCTCACCCTAAGTCAAATAAGTCAAATAGTCTCTTTTATTGGTCTAAACCCATGGGTATTAGACAAAGCCATCTCAGCAAGGTAATCAATATGAGTTGATGATGCTCCACTGGGGAAAGTTCTGAGTGATGCCCCCGATACGTACGCGTGATAAAAAATAAGGATCGGGGATTGTGTCCGATGGGTCGAAATCCCCTAGAACCATGGTACGTACATGGAATAATCTTTTATTAGTGGCTCTATATGGGGGGATGGTTCATGAATACATCTTGACAGTTTGTTATGTGATTCTTCTTGTGTATAATGCACTTAACTTGCATGTTATCACATAGAGTTAGGATACCAAAGTTATGTGGACTTATAGTCATTATGACAAACAAGTGAGATGGGAGATAAGCTTCATTGTATGGTGTGATTCTACATTGCATATATCTATGTGATATTACCCATTATTTTACAATTATTATGTAATATTATTTATTTTCTCATAGCATGTTTTTTGAGTAAATACCCTGATTTGAAGGGCCTACTACTCCTCCGAGCTTTCAGTTATGTTATTTAAATATTTCAAGTTATGGATGATATCAGATATTTTAGCTAGTTGGGTACCAAAGGATAGAAGTCTACATGTTTTTATTGCTGAAGTTGAACTTATATGATTAGTTAAACAATTTGTAATATTTATTAATTATTTATTAGAACTAATGTTGTTGCTTTCTCTTATGTTCTATATTTCTTAACCACTCCCATGTGGATATGGGGTGAGAGTTGCATTTACCAACCTTTTGGTTCTCCCAAAGAGCTCTCTAGGTTTGGGATATGAAAAAAGTAGTATCAGAGCCTAGGTTCTAATAAATCTTAATAAAAAGTTAGGACATTGAATAGGACCTAGGATTAAGAAATAATAAAGTTTACAAGGTGTAGGAATTGTAAGAGGGTACAGGGAATTAGATATGTACAATGTGAGCGTAAGGTACGATGATTGTTGTTTAGTGCGCCTGTCACGCTCCGAATCCGAGATATGGAATCTCAAGGATTTCAAAGGTGATGACCTTTGGATCCAACCACTGGAAGCAGTCAACCATTCAAAGTCGATGATATGGTCTATTAGAGTATGAAGGTCTTCTCCTTTCTCCGACTGTAGCTCCTCCTTTCTCCGACTGCATGGACTGAAGCTCTTCCTTCCGGTTTCATTTCTTTACGGCTGCATGGTCTGAAGCTCCTCTCTCCTGTCTCCTCGTCGGCTTTTGTCGGTGCGTTTTGTTGTCTCCCTCCTGCTTTTTTCAGTCCTGTCTTCTCCTTGTTGGTCTAGCTGTAGTTTTCTTCCTCTTCGTTTCTTTCTCCTTCTTCTTCTTCTTTCTCCTTTCCAATGTCTTCTCCTACGGATTCTCACCTTTCTCCTCCCTCTCCGCCCTCTTTGGCGGGAGCTTCTTTGCCTGCTTCTGCTACTACTTTGCTCTCGGGCCAGGCCCCTTCTCTTGGGTCGGGTCCTCTTCTCCAATCTCTCCCCCTTCCTTCCCTTGGATCTTGTTCTAGCCCGACCCAAGCACCCGGTCCCCCTCTTGGCACGCTTTTCTCCTCTCCTGCGGGTTTGAATTCCTCTCCTTTTTGAGGTAACGGCCCTTGCCTTGATCCCCACCCTTGCCCTTTTTTTTTCCTTTCCTGGCTCTTCTTCTGCTATCCCTTACCCAACTGCTTTGTCGCTATGTCCTATCCTTCCTGGTCCTTCCTTTCCTAGCTCTTCCTCGTTTCCTGCCTTTTCTCCTGGCTTCTTGTTGCACCCCTCCCCTTCTCTTTTGGGTTCTTTCTCTGATGCTTCTTTTCCCCCTCGTCCCTCTGTGTCTTCTCCCCCTTCCAAGAGTTCTGCTCTGCCACACCCTAGGTCTGCTTTCCCCCTTCCTCTGATTCTGTTCTGCCTCCTGCTTTGCAGACTACTAAGCAGCCTGCTCCTCAGCCCCTGCTCGAGGCTAGATGGATCTTTTTTTCCATCGTTCTCAGTTCAGAACTAGGCCCAGTTACCATAAACCATGCTTTATTGATGGTCGAATGGTCGTCAATCCTCCCAAAGTTGTTCGTGATGAAAGCTTGAAGAAATGGGAAGGCTGCATCGTTGGACATTTTCTTGAGAAAAGACTCCCATACAATGTTGTGAAGCGTATTGCTTCAAATATTTGGGGCAAGAGAGGCTCAGTGGATGTTTTTAGCATGGACCATGGCTTCTACATGTTCAAATTTGGTAGTAGTGAAGGCCGTGATGAAGTCCTGGAGGAGGCACCATGGCATTTTGCAAGTAAACTGCTTGTTCTTAGAGAATGGGATGCTAAGGTAAACTTTAACAAGCCCAGACTCAATACCCTTCCTATTAGGGTATAACTATCCAATGTCCCTCTAAATTTCATGACTACTTCTGGTCTTGGTTACATTGGGAGTGCCATTGGAATTCCTTTGTTCCCTGACACAGCCTCATCCTTAACCACGAGAATCTCATATGCGAGAATTGTGTTGAAATATCTGTTATAGTGAGCTACCTTCTTCTTCATATTAGGGTAAAACTATCCAATGTCCCTCTAAATTTCATGACTACTTCTGGTCTTGGTTACATTGGGAGTGCCATTGGAATTCCTTTGTTCCCTGATACAGCCTCATGTATCAGTTGTTCACCCTGAGATTGGCAAAGGTAAGAGTCCTGTCAGTGACTGTGTTGTCTCTAAACAAGGACATCGAAGCCTAGGATCACCTTATAAATATTTGGAATCAATCTCGAACTCACCTAGATCTGGGGAGGAACCTGAATTAACCAAGAAGCAGATTAAACATAGGGAAAAAAAAGGAAAAACAATGCTGAGATGGTTAAAGAGAGGGTTGGTATTGCAACTAGAGGTTCCACATAAAAAGGCTTTTGATGATCAGTTGGGCCATATGGAATGTTCATGGACTTAATAAACCTACCAAGCATTTGGAGGTACGTGAATTCGTCACTAAGAATAAACTTTCTGTTGTAGGTCTCCTGGAGACTAAAGTGAGAAGTTGCAATTCACAAAGACTTTCCTATAGCATTACTTCGGGCTAGATCCTTGAAAACAATTACAAGAGTCCACCCTTGGTAGAATTTGGGTTCTTTGGAACCCTTTGGATGTTATGGTCACCACCTTGTACAAGTATGATCAAGTCATTCATACTCATATTGTTGATTTTAATTCCCAAAAGTATATGTTTATTTCCTTTGTGTATGCCCACAATGATTACATGGCAGGGGAAGGCTGTGGTCCATCCTTCATTCATTCGGATGTCAGCAAGCTTGGGCTGTGGATGGTGATTTCAACATCATTAGAAGTGCTAATGAGAAATAGGGAGGTAGCACTCTCAACATGGGAGCTATCAATGACTTCAACAATGCCATCGACAATGTCATGCTCACTGAGTTAAGATAAAAAGGGCTTTTTCTTTTACTTGGATTCACAATAGCCCAGGATCTGATTGTATCAAGACCAAGCTAGACAGAGTTCTTGTTAACCATGCTTGGCTTCTCTCACAATGCCTCTGAAGTGGATTTTTTGCCCCCTGGCATCTCTGATTACTCCCCCCAGCTTTAATTAAAATGTTTGAGGTTGACCCCAAGAAAAATGTACCCTTCAAATTCTTCAACTACTGGACTGATCATTCTGATTTCTTGAATGTGGTTAAGGATGCTTGGACCATTAATGTGTAGGGTACCCCCATGTTTACTCTTGTTAGTAAACTGAAAAATCTCAAGGCCAAACTCAAGGTTTGGAGCAGATCCTTATTCAAGGGCCTTGAGGAGCAGGTTGATAGTAACAAAAGAGAACTAATCAGATTGCAAACCATCCTCAATTCTGACCCATCAAATGAAGATTGTGCTATTATGATGAATGCCTGCTCGGCTAAGCTTAAAGAGTTGGATAACAAGATTGAAGCTCAGATCAGATAGAAGGCCAAAACCCTATGGACCAACCTTGGTGACAGTAACACTATTTTTTCCACAATTAACTTTTGTCTCATCAATCCAAAAACAAGATTACTAGCATGTATGACAATGGCATCAAAATTGAAGATCCCTTGGGCACTGAGCATGTTCTTGTTTCTCATTTTAAAAATCTTTTAGGCTCCCCCTCGGCCTATTCTGATTGGAGTAGATGGACTAACCTTGGTGCGATGTTTTTCTCAGAGGAGGAGGGACAAGACATGATCAAACCTTTCTCTAGTGATGAGATCAAAAAATGCCTATTTAGCCTCCATGATGAGAAAGCCCTCAGCCCTGATGGCTATACAGCCAAATTGTTTAAAACCACATGGAACATCACTGGTATGGATGTGTGTTCTGCCATTACTGATTTCTTTTCTAATGGACAAATGTTGAAACAGGTCAACCACACAATCATCTCTCTCATACCTAAGAAGAGTAATGCTTCTTCTGTGCATGAATTTCAGCCCATCTCCTGTTGCAACACCATATACAAATGTATTGCGAAGTTGCTGGCCAACAGACTTAAAGGTACTGTTGGTAATCTGATTGGTCCCTACCAATCTGCTTTCATTCCAGGACGCAAGATTTATGATAACATCCTTCTTGTCCATGAATTGATGAATGATTACCATCTTGATAAAGGGGAGGCCAGATGTGCAATTAATGTTGACCTCATGAAGGCCTATGACTCCCTCAATTGGGATGTTATTGAAAAGGTGCTTACTTACTACCAGTTCCCTATCAATTTCATTCACTGGATTATAGCCTGCATCACCACTCCCTCCTTCTCTATTTCTTTAAATGGTGGTCTCATTGGATTTTTCAAGGGGAGAAGGGGGTTGAGACAAGGTGATCCCCTTTCTCCTTATCATGGAGATTTTGGCTCAAACAATAAGCTTCAATTCCCTTAGCTTGGGTTTCTCTTTCCATCTTAGATGTAAATCTTTGAACCTCAATATGCTCTGCTTTGCGGATGATGTTTTCCTTTTCGCTCTTGCTAATCTGAACTCTGCAAGCATCCTCCTCAATTCTCATTTTTGGTTTCATGAAGTCACTGGCCTGAAAGCCAATAATGATAAGAGTGCCATCTTCGTTGCCAACACCTCGCAATTGATGAAGAATGCCATAAGGAATGGTACATGAGACTTCCTCTGTGGGTGCAAGTCCCTAGAGGAATGGTTATGTGCTAGATATGTGATAAGTTTTTATCTGGTTAATTGGCCGTAGCATGGTGGGACCATGTGATATATGTTGGTAGGTTGATTGGCCGTAGCATGGTGGGACCATGTGGTGCTTGTTGTGGAATATAGTAGACTATGTGACCACTGTGATCTTGTTGCTGTGTAACATAGTGGGACCATGTGTACATTTGTGTGATTGTTTGTTTGGAACACGGTGGAATCATGTGGAATCTGTTTGGACATGATGGGATCGTGTGGGTAATCTTATCATAGTGGGACTATGGGGATTATGAACTATTGATGATTATAATTTGATATATTGTGGTTTCCATGTGAACTGTGATGTTACATGATGATTGAAATGTTCATGCTAGTATGTGATATATAGTTTGATGACATGATTAATACACATATGACTGTGATAGTATGTGCTGAGTGAAATGAACTGTGTTGATTTATATGCATAAAAATAAGTATTGTAGACTCATAGGATTTCTCTACTAGGCTTTGGGTGATCCTTATCTCTACAGGTTATCTGTTCGTTTGACGTGCCTGTTTGGAGAAGAGATCCTTTCGGTTTCCAGTATTTGATTTTCATGATGGTGTATTCATGGTTTTTTATTACATTGGTTTGAACCTGTTGGGCAGTAAACTGTAATAGAGATTATTCAGTTTAATTTATTTGGATTATGAGTTATGAGCTCAACATGTTTTTAGTTGGGCTAAACTTTATTTGTGGGTTGGTGCTCAACTTAGTTGTGGTTGAGCAATGGTTTTAATTTTGAAATACTTCCGTTGGTAATTATTCTCTTGAGACTCTGATTCAACAAGGTAAGGGTTGATGTTATGGTTATTTATCCGTATCCACACGGTGGGTCCAAAGGTCAGTTCCTCAAGATCCCATATCTCGAATTTGGGGCGCAACACGACCAGACCTTGAATTAGGGTTTTGACTCCATTTGTTTTGATGATTGGTACCATAGACTCTTTGTGATGCTATACTAGATTGGGATTGGTTTAATTTGGTTTTTGCACTGGTTAGGATTCTCGTGATGACATTTGGTAGATTATCCATATGTATGGGTGCACGAGCAGCTTATGAAGGGTGCTATCACTGAAAATTCTATGGATATGTGGTTTTGGATACTTATAATGGCTTCCAGCAGATTATCCACATGTATGGGCGCATGGATAGTTTCTGATGGGGATTATCATTAGAATCCTAAGGTAGTGATTACATGCATGCTAAGTCGATGTGGATTGTTAAGTGATCCCGGGAGGTGAAAACAAAAAGGATGTCCTTGCGAGGTTCCTTTGAGGTTGACTATATGTATGGGTTGAAAGTCTCATTTAAATAAGTATAGGATTCTTGCGAGGTCTTATAAGGTTGGCTAGACCTTGGGTTATGACACTCATGAAATCAGCAAGTGATGGCCTTCGTACCATGGTTAGCGACCTCGAACGAAGAGAGGGGTATCCGGCTACTCCTGGTGACCTATGTCCCGAATTGGATTGTGATAGTGAAGCAGGATGACGGTCACTTAACATGAGACATTAGCTTGGTTGATATCATTTCATAACACATTTCCATTCTATTGATTGAGCATACCATGTAGGACATTTGAGTGACACATTCTAATAGCATATCTCATCTAATTCATGTATCGTAATATAACATGATTCTCTCATTTTTGTACTATTCTACTTGCTGTTTTTGAGGTTCTACTAACGGTATTTTATGAGGATTGGTGACAGATATGTCACTTACTAGGCAGTCCAAGCTCATGCGACTTTTCATGTTGTAGGATGAGGTGATGAGGATGGACCAGTACTAAATGTTGTTCTTAACTCATTTCAGTTTCTGTACTTCATGCTTATGTAAACCGTGGATAATAATGAATGTAATGGATTATGCCTCTTTCTTAATTTGTGTATTTATGTTGGGACATGTGACTCTTCTAAAGTAACATGGGTTATGCAAATTTATGTTATTTTGCTTCCGCACTTTGAGTATTTAATAAAAGTGATCTTTATTGATTTTGTTAATTGGTGATTGATATGGTGATTGGCGTTCCATGGTTGGAACCCGAAGGTCTAGCCTTGAGATCCGTGCCACCCGCATAAGGATTTGTGATACGGGTTTCGGGGCGTGACAAGCAACTAGAAGAAGACCTCAACTTAGGAATAAGAAGAAGATAGCATAAAAATGGATCAGTAGCATAATTTGTGAGTTTTCCTTTCAAATTCTTATGTATTTATGTCACGTCCTGAATCCGAGATATGGGATCTCGAGGATTTCAAAGGGAATAACCTTCGGATCCACATAGTGGATGCGGATTCCAACCAAAAATATAAATGACCAATCCCATGGTTCCACAGAGCATAACTAAGTAATCCAGCAGAAATCTGATAAAATTAAAACCTTAACAAGTCCCATCAAAAGATAACCAACAACAACTAAAATATTACAACAGTACTACCCACATGGGGTGAAAATTGAAAATAAAACATAGTTCCTAAACATGTCCATAAACTCCAGTGTCCATCCAGCTAAGGTCCACTTTGTTCGAGAAATTCACCTGTTTCATTGTAAGGGGTGCGCTTGGAAGCTCAGTAGGAAATTGTTGAAGCAACGACAGCAGATACTTTCGTAGTCATATAATAAAACAGTTCATTCATACAACTTTCACGGAACACATAAGTAATTCAATCACATTGTTTTTATCATGCTTGTGATCTAATTTATACACCTTACTTATATTTATACAAGATTTCATAATCTCATGATCAACATCAAGCTTAACAAATTTCATAATCAATACCCATAACCTTGTCATGCTACAACCACATCCTCATGCACATAGAACACTATACTTAGACAATTCAATTCATAATAGCGCATATGACCTTTCATAACTTTCTCATGAATCACTTAACTTAGGTAGAGTCCCTTCAGTTACAGTAGTACTTATCACATTCACATTTAACACCAAGTATTCATGATCTCGTCATGATACAATTCCGAATCCTGAGGCTACCAACTCCCATGGCACCTTCAATACATTAACAATCCACTTTCAATGGTCATACCATTCGCCTCACATAATTAATCACAAATTTAGTTTACACTACAACTAAGTTAATAATCACACATTACACTAAAATCACAGAACACGAAATTCAATCCATCGTCACACATCAATTAATGAAATACATACAGACAAGTACTATGAGCACAGGAATAGTGATACAAGCACGCAAACAAGAATGCAAGGCAAAATGAAAATCAAATGCAAATCATGTAACATATAATATAAATGCTAACTAATGAAATTCTTATTTCGGTGATCAGCCAATTCCAAGTTTCCTTGGCATCAAATTTACTACAGTTGGATGAAGCTCTCTTATCAAGGAATAATAATTACTGGGCATCCATGTTAATAAAACTGGACACTACTCTCATGTGTACATCATGGTTTTGAGGGATTCTCTACCCACGGGGCTCAATTCCCCTAACTATTTTCACGTTTGTTCCCCATGCATATCTGATGCATGGATGGGTCATTCTAGGACCATTCACCCCAACTCATTTCTAACCTTATGCATATCAAATATATGGATGGGTCACTCAAGGACTATTCAACATAACTCATGCATATCTCAAGCATCACATAACCACAACCTAGATATCATATCAGAATGCATATTTCATTTATAATACACATCACAATTCACAGTGACTCATATAGGACTCACTTCCTATATTCCAACAAATTCTCATGCTTGCACTTTCATTCATCCTAACATCATACCACATAATTCATGTCATGATACAAGCAGTTAGAATCACATTCACATATAATATCACACCATACATAGTCAGTTAATATTGAAAACTAGGCAGTTTACACACTTTGTTGCACAAAACCTGATACAGGTACCTCGCACATAAACCAAGACCACACACACACTAAAAATACTCTCATCACACTCTCCATAAAATTTCAAGTCATTTGGAGATCGACAGGGGCTCAGTAGCTGCCGAGCTACTTTCCCAGTTTTGACACCTCTTCAATGTTTAATTCATTACTATTTTTATACTCATCAAACGGACTTTAAACTTGTACAATTGTGTTCCTAACTGACAGGGAAACCCAAGAAAAATATAAAATAAATATGCCAAGCTTGGTATCTGCTGAGGCTCGGCAGCAAAGGCAAAAACTTGATTGTTTCACTACAAAACACGGAGGCTTTAGCAGCGGCCTTTAACAACGGTCCTAAAAGACCGCCGATAAATATATATTATCTCAGTGGTCACATAAGACCGCCGATGTTTTGGGACATATGACGGCAGGCTGTAAAATGACCCCCGACCCGCGAAGTAACCTCTTTCCTGCGTTTTGGAAAATTTTGGCAGTATCCCGTCCATCGATGGCGACTTGTTTAGACCGCTAATATAAGTGTATTTATGATCGGCGGTCTCGTAAAGACCGCTGAAAGATGTCTTTTTTTAACACCCGCGAAACCCCTTTCTCTTTCTCTTTCTCTTTCCCGATTTTTCTTCTCTGCGTTCCCTCTCAATCTCTCCTCTCGATGTTTCTCTCAATCTCTCCTCTCAATTTGCTCTCAATCACCCTCTCGATTTGCTTTCAATCTACCTCTCGATTTAATCTCTCTCCCTCACTTTCCCCTCTTTCTCGGTGGTTGTCGCTGTTGCATTCTTCGTCCCCTTTAATCACCGCCGTCGTTGCCGTCACCGTCGATAGCCTCATCAAGAACGATTTCAGGTAACTTTTTATACTTTCTCCGTCTCTATGGTTTTGGGTTCTATTTAAAACCCAACCCTAACAATAGTTCTTCAATTTTTATTTTTTTATTCCACTGATTGTGTTCCCAATTTTTTTATTATACTAAAATTTCATTTCTAATCTCCAGTTGTTGTATTACTCTACATGAAACTCAAGGAGATCAAGAGCCCCTCGAGCTTTGCAACTGAAAGTACAAGGTGATTCTTCCTCTCAGACAGTTATCTGTTAAGGATTAAAATGGTGATTGAGTAGTTTTAGCTGCTAAATTTTTAGAATATTTGATTCTTTTCTTCTTGGGAAATTGTTGTAATTATGATGTGGATATGCTTCAAAATGTATATATACATACACATACACATGTATAATATGATTTTTGATTTTTGTTTTCATGCATCTTTTGGTTGGCAATGCTCTGTTTTAAATCAGTCAAAATCTAATGACATTTATCCTATTCCTAGATTATACATACACATATAGGTAAACACATATGTTACATGCAAATTTATTTTCTTGTTTGTGATGTAATATGAAGTCTATATTTTCAGTCTTAGAATTCAATAATTTGAATCCAAATATCAAATAGGAAAACTGAAGTGTTTTCTCTTTTAATTAAGTTGTTTTTCAGAGTCTTTTCTCTAGTGGATGGTTAGGATACATTTGGCTAAGAAGCTATAGGTTGATTGTTTTTATTGGTTTGTTTTGCTGTAAAGATAAGCCTCCTGAAGTGAATTGCAATAATACAAATGTTGTGGGGCAACCACTATTGCTGCTGCAAACAATAGCAGCAACAGTGGCCATGTGGGGTGGTGTGGGTGGGATGGTGTGGGATTGAGAAAAAATGGTGATAACTTTATTTACAAGACCTATTACGGGATCTTAAACTTTGTGAATTGTGAATATGCTTAGTTTAGGTTCTCAATGTTGTTCAGTTGGGTTCAAGCACAATATTAATAGTCTACTAATATAAGGTTGTAAATTTCAATTGATTCTTTTTTGGAAGGTAATTTCAATTGATTCTTAATATTGTTTTATTATTGAGACTATGTTAGCTATGTTTAATCCTCAAAAATATTCATTTATGCATTTGATTTCGGTCATTCTAAGCTTTAAAATTGGTTTAGGTTTTGGGGATTTCCTCATTAATTGAAATATATGCACTTGTATAGGTTTCAACCTAAAATCCCCATTGAGGTTCTTTGAAATGTTCAATCTGTATAGGTTTTCTAATGTATTTGAATAGTAATGATTGATTTGGTTCTTGAGATTTGTGCAGGATAAGCTTTTGGATCAGACTAGTGTCACGCATCTCTTCCCCAATATGAAGTTCCTTGGATTGTTAGCCACTGGCATGACAGGTTCCTTCTTAAGCTATTTCACACAATTACTTACTTTAATTGTGATTTTATTTAGTTATTTTTTAATTTGAAGCTATGTGTTTTTAGAATCTTGAGTTCTTAGACCTGATAACATGCAAATGATAATGAAATGGATGTTGTCATTGTGCTGTAGTGTTTTTTGCTGTTATGTGATTCTTTCTCACTCTCCCCTTTCAATGACTATCCCTACTCTCAGTGATTCTTTGATCTATGTTGTAGTGATTAGGGTCTAATCAATATAATAAGAAACACCCTTGTATTCCTTTTTGCCTGTATAGGCTTTAAGCTGCACCAAAATGCATTTCAAAGTATCATGAAATGTCATCTATCACGAATGTATTTCAACAGAAAAGAAAGGACTACTAGTATGAGATCTAAAATGGTTCATTAAGATCACTTCTATTTTCCTTTACTTCAGAAAAACAATAGATGATGGCGTAAAGTAAAACCTAATCACAATAATATGAACTGTCATTGTATTCCTCTTTTCTAAAATAGATGTTAATGTAGTAGTGTAGAGGTGATTTTCGAAATATCATGAACAGTATTCCTTCATTGAGGTGCTTTAAAAATTAGGAACATATGCTGTAGTTACATTTTCCCTTTAAGCTTTTACCAGAATTTGCTTCTCATAATAATTTATC
>JAUPMG010003692.1:0-30082 GCA_031762675.1 Pachysandra terminalis | reverse complement strand
CGGTACCCACGCATATTCCACTCGAATAGGGATGTTGAATTCCTCCTCCCCCTCCTCAGCCACATCAAGTGGTAGTTCATCTTCGAGTGAACTATTGATATCAATTTCAACGCAAACTGTTGCATAATCCACTCTGGTGCCATTATCAGTTGCAGCATCAAGGAATAAGGGCTTGCCCACCCCACTTGCCACACAGCTAATACCTTCCCTTGTCTAGTAATCCAAGGGGATGTTAAACAATTTGATCCATATTGGGACTTTAGACATTGAGTCTTTAACAAGGCTAATCCTGGGATTCCATTCTCGAATTACTATCAAGCGGCCAACAAAGTGCCAAGGTGCCGCCTCCAAGGCCCTATCCCTCTAAGCTTGGTAACTAAAACGAAAAAAGAAGAACCCACCCCTCAAAGTTCATTGAAACCGAAACAATACCCTCTCGGCTCCATATTTTCTCCACAATGTTTCTAACAACAGTTAAAGGGAGCTTCTTGTCAATGAAGTAACCCACTAAACAATCCTTCCATTTAGAGATACCTTCTCTAATCACGTCCGAAGGGGCACGAATGATCCGTCTACCCGATGATTCAATGGGAGGATAAAAAGTGAGGGTCTTTTGCTCTAATTTTCTGAGCAAAAAGAGAGTTCCAGTGCTAGGGAACCTTGGAAGGGGGAACAACAGGTCCTGCAGAAGGAGGCGCAGCAGGGTATACAGAGGGGAGAGAAGCCGTAGGAGGGGAAAGAGGGGGGGTGAATGAGGACAACTCAAAATAGAAGGGGCACATGAGGGGCTAGCAGCTCCAGAGAGAGGACGGTTACTCGCAGGGGAAAACGAAGGGTTTAAGGCAAGAAAATAGGTTGACAACTCAGCAGGGTCAAGTTCAACCGGGTCAGAGGGAACAAGCTGGTTTGACCCGACCCGATCAGGGGCAAAAGCAACGGCAAGCTCTAACAGAGAGGAGGAAGAAGAAGCCATTGAAGGGGAGAGAAATAAGCCTTCCCGGAGGAAAAAAAATAACCAAGGAGCGAAAGTGATGAAGAGACAGAAAGGCAAAAACGAAGAACGAAGGAGGAGGAAAGAAAGAAAGAAAGAAAGAAAGTAGAAGAACAGAGAAGGAATGGAGGAGAGAGAGAGAGAGAAACGATAGATGGTTATCGAGAGAGGGATGGAAAGGGGGAAACAGGTAAGGGGAAGAGGGAAGAGGGAAGGGGAAGGGGAAGGGAAGAGAGTGGAAAATTGGGAATGGAAAGGATTGAGAGAGCCAATAAAGGGTGAATATGGGAGAGGATAGAGACAGGGTGATAGAGCAAGAGGGAAGGAGGAAGGACAAAAAGAAGGAGAAAGAAGAACAAAACGAAGAACCGCAACAGAAGGGAAGCTGAGAGAGGACGAGGATAACATACCTGGTAGCCCGACAGGAGCAGTGATGCCAACAGCAGCCGGAGGCAGCCGAACACCTTCACGCTCGCACCTTCACGCTAGAACCTGCATGCTTGTACCTGGTAGCCCCACAAAGGTGGCGACGCCGACGACTGTCGGAGGCGGCCGAACACCTTCCCGAATTGGTTTTGTGAAGAAGTATTGAGGTCCACTTATCATGAAGTGTTTTTCTAGCTCATTCACTTTGCATATTCATAATGATTTTGTGTTCCTCATTGCATTCACTATAGGACATGTGATTGAATCATACATCTCATTCCATTTCATGTTAAAATACCTCATTTCATAATATGATTATTGCTGTACTAACCCTTGGTTTGATTTTCATAAGAGGACGGGTAACTGTCATACGCTTATTGGGTATTCAATGTCCCACACAACTATTCATGTTGCAGGATGGGAGGTGACCTGTATTAGCTAGTACTACTGCTGTTGCAGATTTTGCTTGACATAGATATTATTGGATGGTCTATTGGATTTGTGCTCCAAGGCAGTCATGATTGTAATGAACTTTTATTAGTTGGGTTCTATAGTTTTGTTGTACCTGTTGGAATTTTATTTAGACTTTCGCACTCTGATCATTATTAATAAAGATAATTATTACTTTAATTTTGCTTGTGGTTTGGTAGCAATCCGTGGTCCATGCGTGGATCTTGAAGGTCTCACCTCGAGATCCGAGTCATCCCTTATTGGGATTCGTGCCACGGGGTCCGAGGCATGGTAAATTGGTATCAGAGCATAAGTTTGCTCATAGTAAGGTTGTTAGGATTTTGGTGAACCTAGGCATCACGTAGAGGTCTGAAGTTAGAAAGAAGGAAAAACATAGAAGCTAGAAATTGACTGTGTGCTGATTGTTGTGTGATGACATACCTTGATTGCCCTTTGATTTATTGCATGTTCTTTTGATTACTAGAAATGTGGAGGGGGTAGGTGATTTAGTGTTTTAAGCCCTATACCTGTGAGGGAGCCCTGTAGATTTGGATGGTGGAGTGTGATCGTAACTTTCCTTCCAGAGTGATCGGATTAATGTAGCTGCAGATACATTAGTCTTTGAACTCTAGATCGAGGGTTAGTGACCACAGAGTGAGTGAGAGAGACCATTGGCTTACTACGTACCATTGCCCAAGACCGTAATTGTAATTCTCCATTCCTAAGGATTGCAGACTAGTGGAGTTTGTACTTAGACTTTTGTTCTTCAAGCCCCATGAGATGGGACATGTTTGAGTTGTCCACCAAGAAGGTGAACCTTGCTTGTCAGAGTTACCTAGGATTGTATGATGATTAATGAGAGATGTGTATGACGGGCGGTGTGAGGTTCCATGATTACACAGTGATATGCTGATGTAGGTCCTTGTTTGAGTCCATTAAGCATGATGTGTAAAATGGGTGAATATTACTGTTAATACATGCGGGTTAGCATGATTACACCAGTATACTCAAGAATGAGATGCATGGTACTAAAGAACTATACATGATGTAACGACCTTATGACTTGTAGTGTGAAATTCAGTAGGTTAGAGGAAAATTTATAGTTTGCGTACACAACCTAAGGATGGATAAACTTTTATGATAGATTATTGAGTGATTGACTGATAATAAATGAACGCATGTAAACGTTGAAAATAACACTGTAAGAATGGTAATGAATTTGTTGGCTTGTTATGAATAATACAACTATGATAGATGTTAGTGTGATAGCAATACTGAAATGGAACACTAGAGATACCTCTTTACAGATTATCCGTGTGTATGGGCACAAGGACAGTTTCTGAAGGTGATATCACTGGAAGTTTCATGAATAGTGGATGATAGGTTATTAATTGAATTAGTTGTAAATGCATTAATGCAAACTTTTGCATTTGGACAATTGATTAAATTATAAAACACCATATTGGACAATGTTGTATTTGGATGGGTTAGGACCAAGAAGGGTTAAGAAAAAAATCTTAATTCTTTTGATTGGACAATAAAGTGTATATGAATGCATAAAACAAAAACAGGGATGCTGCTCATGTAGTGTGTGGCGTGCACAGCATGATCACGTGACAAAGTTAAGAAGATTTGTTTGTATGTTAGATTATTAAGGAGAACTTATTTGGTTGATTTTCAATTTCTGATATTGTCCATGAGTAGTTGACTATTTAGTGTGTTGTTAAATTTTCTGGATGAAGAGAACTTAGACGAGGACATTAGAATTCACATGGTTACAAATGTGTGTTATGGGTGTAGAACGATAATCTGATCACGTGCTTACTTGTGTAAATTGTTATGAATAACACGTGTATATACTCCAGGATGTGTACTTAGATTATTTTATTAGATTGAAGATGGCAGAGAAACAGAAACGGGTAGTTAGTGGGAACTCGCCTTGTGAGAAAGGGACAACTTCTTTGATGTAAGGTCTACGAAGGATTCTAGGAGATTTTAAGGAACTGGTGGAAGGGGAACATGATAGGAGGCTTAGCACGCAAGGAGATGGGATTCAGAAGTAGAGTGATGAAGATAAGGGTAAGAATGTTGGTCCAGAGAAACAAAGTAGGGAAGGGTACTTGAAAAGGAAGTGTAGGAATTTAGAGGCATCCTTCTGTTTCAACTACGGACGGTTAGGACATTTCCGAAGATTTTATCCTCACCCCTTGAGGATAAATAGGAGGCAAGGTTCCGAGAAGAGGCAGAAAGTGGTAGAAATGCTGGTTCTAGTTAACACTGTGGCACTTGTTGTGGCACCACCTTAACCACAACCTCGTCAGCCGCCAAGGTGTTTTAACTGTAGAAGGATGGGACATATTCAGAGATATTGCCGACAACCAGTGAGGCAGAAGAATGAACAGAGGTCGGAAGATGGAAGAATGTCGGAACAAGAAAAGTTGAGGTACAGGTAGTCAATACGTTCATATTGGGTACACATATCGTCAGCCGCCAAGGTGTTTTAACTGTAGAAGGATGGGACATTTCCAATGTTTTCGAGGTGTTTAGGTGAGTTGAATTAGATTTAGAAACCCATAATTTACCCTAGAAATTTCCCAGAACACAGCACTGTCAGCAGGGTTCAATCCACCGATGACCCTACCAACAGACAGCTATTTTCAGGAAAACTTCACTATTCGGCAAGCATAGGTTCAACGACAACCCCGCTAAATAGCTAATAAAACCATAGAGAATTTTGGTTGTGTTCGGTCCACCGACCATCCTACCGATAGAGACTAATTTTGCAATTCGGCAAGGTTCGGTCCCCCAACTAACTAAAATCTTGCACAGTGAAGAGGATTTTTTTGGATCCCTTGGGGAGATGGTGAAGGGCTTCGGCCACTGATTGTGATTGAGTTCCGGAGCTAGTTTTGATCTGAAGGCATCTAGCCTACCAACGGAGAGTCAAACTAGGTGTTCCAATGATGTTGTTGTAACCATCATTCCACCCTAGGTCTGATATGGATGTGATTTAGGAAAAGATTTGGTTTAATTGATATGTGTGGAAAGGATGCCCGTGATGGCATCCAGTGGATTTTTCGTGTGTATGGGCGCACGAATAGCTTCCAATGTGTTATCACAGCAAGTCTTACTCGTGTTGGATAATAGCTTGTCTGGTCAACCGGGCAACGACAGATTGAGCTATGAATACTTTACTTTGTCTAGTCAACCGGGCAGCGAAGGATAGAACAATGATATTACCTTGATTGGTGTGATAACTGATGGGACGCTTATGATGGTTGGCAATAGGATTATCCGCGTGTATAGGCGCGAGAATAGTTTCTGTTGTCTATCTTCATTTGGTGTCCTAGTTTAAAGCATAACATACTACACTGATGTGGAATGATAAGTGAACCGAAAGGTGGAAATCTACGGAGAAACTGAGAAAAGAGTTCGAAGGGTTGACTACACCCGTGGGGTTAAAGGGCCCACTTAAATAAGGGTAGGATGCTTGCGAGATCCAATACAAGTTCGCTATCCCTCGGGTATGGTGCACATGTAAATTAGTACATGGTGAACTTCATACCATGGGTTAGTGCCCGATATGAAGATGGGGCTTTCGGCTATCCCTGGGATGATGTCCCGAATTGGTTTTGTTAAGAAGTATTGAGGTCCACTTATCATGAACTGTTGGTCTAGCTCATTCACTTTGCATATTCATAATGATTTTGTGTTCCTCATTGCATTCACTATAGGACATGTGATTGAATCATACATCTCATTCTATTTCATGTTAAAACACTCATTTCATATTATGATTATTGCTGTACTAACCCTTGGTCTGATTTTCATAAGAGGACGGGTAACTGTCATATGCTTACTGGGCATTCAATGTCCCACGCAACTTTTGATGTTGCAGGATGGGAGGAATGACCTGTATTAGCCTGTACTGCTATTGTTGCTGATATTGCCTGATTTAGATATTATTGGATGGTCTATTGGATTTGTGCTCCGGGGGGAGTTTTGATTGTAATGAACTTGGTTTAGTTGGGTTGTATAGTTTTGTTGTACCTGTTGGGATTTTATTTAGACTTCCACACTCTGATCATTAATAATAAAGGTAATTTTTACTTTTATTTTCCTTGTGGCTTGGTAGCAATCTGCGGTCCATGCGTTGATCCCGAAGGTCTCACCTCGAGATCCGTGTCATCCCTTATTGGGATTTGTGCCACGGGGTCCGGGGTGTGAGAGATTGGTATCAGAGCATAAGTTTTCTCAAAGTAATGTTGTTAGGAGTTTGGTGAACCTAGGCATCACATAGAGGTCTGAAGTTAGAAAGAAGGAAAAACATAGAAGCTATAAATTGATTGTGTGTTGATTGCGGTGTGATGACATACCTTGATTTCCCTTTGATTTAGTGCATGTTCTTTTGATTATTTGAAAAGTGGAGGGAGAGTTGGTTATTTAGTGTCTTGAGCCCTATACCTGTGAGGGAGTCCTGTAGATTCGGATGGTGAAGTGTGATCCTAACTTTCCTTCCAAAGTGATGGGATTAATGTAGCTACAGATACATTAGTCTTTGAACTCTAGATCGAGGTTTAGTGACCATAGAGAGAGTTAAAGAGAGCATTGGCTTACTACATACCATTGCCTGAGACCGTAGTTGTTATTCTCCATTCCTAAGGATTGGAGACTAGCGGAGTCTGTACTTAGACTTTTGTTCTTCATGCCCCATGAGATGGGATATGTTTGAGTTGTCCACCAAGTAGGTGAACCTTGCTTGTCAGAGTTACCTAGGATTGTATGACGATTCATGAGAGATGTGTATGAAGGGTGGTGTGAGGTTCCATGATTACATAGTGATATGTTGGTTTAGGTCCTTGTTTGAGTCCCTTGTGCATGATGTGCAAAATGATTGAATATTACTGTTAATACATTCGGGTTAGCACGATTACATTAGTAAACTTTAGAATGAGATTCATGGTACTAATGAACTATACATGATGTAATGACCTTATGACTCGTAGTGTAAATTTCTGTAGGTTAGAGCAGAATTTATAGTCTGCATAAACAACGTAATCGTGCAAGGTTTTAATTGAATTGAATGAGATTTAGAAACCCTGAATTTAACCAGAAAATTCCCAGAACACGGCGCTGTTAGCAAGGTTCAATCCACCGACCACCCTACCGACAGAGAGCTATTTTCAGGCAAAATTCACTATTCGGTAGGCATCGGTCCACTGAACACACTGCCAAATAGCTGATAAAAACACTGAGAATTTTGGTGGGGTTTGGTCTACCGACCACCCTACCGACAAAGACCAGTTTTGCTATTCGGCAGAGTCTGATCCACCGACCAGCCTGCCGACTAACTGAAATCTTGCACAGTGAAGAGGATTTTTGTGGATCCTTTGGGTGGATTGTGAAGGGCTTTGGCCATTGATTGTGATTGAGTTCTAGAAGCTAGTATTGACCTGAAGGCATCTAGCCTACCTGCGGGGAGTCAAACTAGGTGTTCCGATGTTGTTGTAACCATCATTCCACCCTAGGTTTGATATGGATGTGATTTAGGAAACGATTGGGCTTAATTGATATGTGTGGAAAGGACGCCCATGATGGCATCCAGTGGATGTTTCGTGTGTATGGGCTCGCGAATAGCCTCCAATGTGTGTTATCACAGAAAGTCTTACTTGTGTTGGATAATAGCTTGTTTGGTCAACCGGACAACGACAAATTGAGCTATGCATACATTACTTTGTCTGGTCAACCGGGCAACGAAGGATAGAATAATGATATTACCTTGATTGGTGTGATAAATGATGGGAAGGTTATGATGGTTGGCAATAGTATTATCCGTGTGTATGGGCGCGTGAATTGTTTCTGTTGTCTATCTTTATTTGGTGTCCTAGTTTAATGCATAGCATACTAGACTGATGTGGAATGATAAGTGAACTAAAAGGTGGAGATCTACGGAGAAACTGAGAAAAGCCTCTGAAGGGTTGACTACACCCGTGGGGTGAAAGGCCCACTTAAATAAGGGTAGGGTTCTTACGAGATCCTATACAAGCTCGTTATCCCTCGAGTATGGTACACTCGTAAATTAGTACATGGTGAACTTCATACCATGGGTTAGCGCTCGGAATGAAGATGGGGCTTCTGGCAGTCCCTGGGACGATGTCTTGAATTGGTTTTGTTAAGAAGTATTGAGGTCCACTTATCATGAGGTATTGGTCTTTATAATTATAAAGAGGGTACCAACATGTTTGTACACCATAAAAATCATCTAAGCAACAATATATTATGCAGATAGAACTATTAAAAGTGTTGTAAGGCTAATCCTTGATATATCTTAAAATTTCATACTGTAATCCAAGGTCTTAATGGGTCAAAACTTAGGTATAGAAAGTTAAATTATTATATATGCATTCCTAGCACCCGGGAACACAGCCAATATACTAGGTTTAACATTATACAGATGTTCAAAGTCTAAATTTATAATATAGGCTACAACGGGCTATCGGCTAGGTCAGAGATGAGCCAAAATTCACCAAGGTTTGCAAAAGTTTTATGAAACTTCACCAATAGGTCAGGCTAGGTTAGATTAGGTCAAATTCATCAAAATATGAATGGGTGAAATTGGCGTCGGCTGAGTAAATCGGCTAGTCGCTTGCGTCGATTGTTTGGCTAGTGAGCAGGCCTGTGGGTCTGTGATCAGCGACTAACTTAGAGGCTAGCTGCTTAGACTGCCGCTGAGGATTTTTGGTCAATTTGAATTGGGATCTCTCCCAAAGGTCTACTAACATCTAAATATGGTTCGAATAAGGCTTTTAGTTTCATAATATAGTTTATTTCTTGTGGATTTGTGAATTATTTGGGTTCTTTACCATAAGGTTTGGATGAGTCGTGTGTGGCTAATTCTGTTAGAGGAGTAGTTACTCTACACCAGGTTTGTTTGGACTGTGTAGTTAAAGTATGAGACTGGAGTTTTGAAGCTGATTTGTGGATTTGTGAATTATTTGGGTTCTTTACCATATGGTTTGGATGAGTCGTGTGTGGCTAATTCTGTTAGAGGAGTAGTTACTCTACACCAGGTTTGTTTGGACTGCGTAGTTAGAGTATGAGACTGTAGTTTTGAAGCTGATTTGATGTCATCTTTGGTATGGATTGGCTTGCTTCCTATCATGCCAAGGTGAGAAGGTTGTGGTGTTCAAGTTTCCAAATGGTAGATGTTTGAGAATTTTAGGGATCAGAAGGACACCTATCAGATGGATTGCTTAGGTTATACGGATGTGAGAAAGGAGTTGTCTTGTATGGTTTAGCTCCATCCATATTTGTCACATCCCAAACCTTAGAGATCTCATTGGAGTCTCTATAAGATTCGAAATATGACTCTCACCTCATTCCACATGGAAGTGGTAGTCAATACATTGCAAAACCATTAAATCAATTAAGATAATTATAAAATATGGAAATAAATATCCTTAAAATCAATCCATTACATCAAACATCAAAATAGTAGAAATAAACTACTCATAGTCTCATGTTAGAATTGAAACCCTACCAATTACTCAAATCTGATCCTAATGCAACTAAATCATTAAAAACATAGAGCCAACTAATCCTACTATAAAGTCTACTAAAATCATCAAACAATATTCTAATTAAAACTAAAGTCTTCATCATCTTCTTGTCCTCCATCTTGATCATCATCGTTCTGCTGTTCCTCATCTATAAGTCCTGAAATATGTTATGCTCGAAAGCGTAAGCTACACTTAGCTTTGTATATAAACAAGTCAAAATAGTACTTAAGATTGAAGTAAGGACAAGGTCACTCTTCAATGGTATTCCCATAGACAAAAACAGAATGTTAGTATGTTGTAAAATATGTGATATTTTATGATAATGAAATAAAATTTGATATGTTGTGATGTGCAATGCAATATGACATGCTGGTTCAGTTCTTAATGAATGCAATGTATACTCATGCAACAATAAATATAATCACTACATGTGATTTATGCGCAACCATATGAATGCAAATATGCATGCTGTTTGGCATTGAAATAGTGTATGTTCCACACCCGATCGAACCTCTGGCTAAACAAGATAAAAACCATCCCCTAAATGCATGGCCAGAATAGGGTTATTATACATGTGCATTGTAGTTTCTAGAGGCTGCGACCTAGTAGGCTCAATCCCCACACTTATTTTTTATCACAGGGACAAATCCCAAGGCATCACAAATGTGAACCTTCCCTTGTGAACCATACATACATTAGCCGATCTACTAACATAATTTCACTCGGCCATTCATCCAACAAGACAGGCATTTGTCTCATAAGGCAATAACCAAAAATTAGTCTTTTGGGATGGCCAGTCCCTCAACACATGCAAATCAGTCCATTCGGGACTTCCTCATCAATATCATAATTTCCAGATTATGATAACACTCATTATATCCATAAATTCTAGCTATATGGAATTATGAGGTCCATTCAAAGCATTAGACCCAAGACAAGGTCATTATGCACATAGGCATATGTTGTGCAAGTGATTTGTGCACATTAACTAATCAAATAGTTTGTGTACATGCGTAGACGTAATTTATGATATAAAGCATGATCACAATGAGTTTTGGAGCAATAATCATTCCAACCAAAATTTCATCTATTGAGCAAACAAAGAAAATCCTCCTCAATAAATCACATATGCAAAGTATTCATCAAATTTCAATTCCAACACCACGCACAGTCTCAAATAGGCATTAAAACATGCTCATAAAATTTCAAAACAAACTGACACTTCAATTTTTTCGGCCGGCCGATGGCCTTGCCGTTGGGTCATCGGCAGCCTAATCGGCCTGCTGCTGACCTCCGGCAGCTCGGACAGAAACTTAATTTTGAAATGCACAGAGGGTCGGTAGTGTTGCGGTCTGCCCTCCCCCATCAATCGGCAGCTTGGGCAGAAGCCCAGGAAAAAAGGTTTGTGGGCATCGGCATGCCTAGCTGCTCGCCTCTAGGTTGCCGACTTAGCCCAGGAGTGGTCGGCACACTAAGCTGCTTGCCGCTTGGTATGCAGATCCTCGGGTTCAGCCCAGAAAATCATGAAATTAAATTTTTAAATATGTTTTAGGCAAAAAATTATCAAAACACGTGTATTGAAATTGTTCTCCATATAAAACCCATGATTAACATCATAACTTATCCACCTAGCATACGCTGATACTCACATGGTACTAAATACCCAGAATTAAATGCTTTTATCATGTTTTCATTAAGGAGTAGAAGAAAGAGAATTATAGTAGGTGTGTTATTTCATACTCAAAGAATATGACACATGTACCTAGTTTATATCGAAAATAATATTTTACTTGGATACTTACCTCGGATTGTAGGTTGGTATTGTGTTGAACACCTTCTTCTTCACTTCTGAAGTTATGCAAGTCCTACTCCAAGTTGTAAAGCACCAACAATTCTTCTTCTCTCTCTCTTCTCTTATGAGTTTTTAGATCATACGTCCCACTCCTATGTTTATATAGATTTTCCTATAGATTTTAACTTAGTCTAGGAGTTGTTCTTAGTCTAGGATAATGTATTAAATTTCAACCCTTAGATTAGATTAGATTAATTCTAACCTTAGATTAAGTGTCATAGCTATAGATGAACTAATCATTACTTCTTATCCAACTTATTCTTTTTAGATTAGTATCCTTTTATTAAATCTCAACCTTTAGATTAGATTAGTTTAATTCTAACATTTAGATTCAGATTCCTAGTCATAGTTTAGCTAATCATTAATCTTCTTTAATTATTAACTCCCAACTTATCTATAATTAGTATTTATCGTATAATTTTCCAGCCATTAGATTAGCTTAAAAGTTCTTACGAGATCCTAGCGCTTCATTATAACTTATGAGAGTTATAATTGTGTGTGTTGCACCTAGTTTCCTATAGTACTACTCACCAATCACAACAAGTCAAAGTCAAACTAATGAGCTTACATACTAAAATTTTAAATTAACCCCTATTTTTTAATTAATTACATAATAACCCCCTATGAATTAGTTGGATTATTACAATATCAGTGTGTTGCAAGAGATCACCAATGTATTTGGATTGAGTGAGGAAGAGACTATCTGATGTAAATTGTGCTTGAATTCCCAGAAAATAATGTAGAGAACTAAGATCCTTGATTACAAATTCTTGGGACATCTGAGAAATTAGATGTTGAATAGAAGGATCATGATTCCCTGTAAAAGTTATATCATCTACATAAATGAAGACATATATGATAATACCAATTTTGTTGTAAATGAAGAGAAAAGTATCAGACATAGAACCCATGAATCCCTGTTCTAGGAGAAAGGAACTAAGTCGTTAATACCATGCTCGAGGTGCCTGTTTGAGATCGTATAATGCCTTCCATAGTTTTCACACATGATTAGGAAGTTATTGATCTTGAAAATCAGGTGGCTGCGACATATATACATATTCTTGTATGGATCCATGTAAGAAAGCATTTGAGACATCAAGTTTCTTTAGTGTCCATGATTTGGAGACTACAAGATAGAGGACTACACGAATCGTGACTGGTTTTACAACAGGACTGAAGGTCACACCAAAATCAATGCTGGGTTGTTAGAGAAACCCCTTTGCTACAAGTTTGGTCTTCTATCGTTCAAGACTTCCATCAGATTTCCTTTTGATCTTGAAGACCCATTTACATCCGATGATGTTCATATCTTTTTGTTGGGATACAAGAGACCAAGTTCCATTACGCATCAATGCATTAAACTTATCGGCCATTGCCAACCTCCATTGTTGATTCTTTCGAGCTTGAGTGAAGGAATTAGGTTCATCATCTTCTGATAAGAGCGAAAAGAGCATATGGCAGAGGATACTTCGACATAGTCATAGCCTTAGGGTTTTAAATGCCATCCTTGAGACGGGTTGTCATTGGGTGAGTGTTGGATGGTTGATTTTGGGAAGCCATTGATTGAGGTGGAAGGTTATCAAATAGATCCACAATAAGTGGAATAGCTGGACCCTCCAATTGATGAATACTCGTTTGAGTACTTTGGTCATGTGGAGAAGCATATGCGTTGGTGTTGGTGTTGGTGTCCCCACTTGAAATAAAAAATTTGGTGGTTGGTGAGATTTCTTGGAGATCCGAATTTGAATAAGTTGAAGATACTTGGCCATGTGTACAGGTAGAATCGTGGGTTTCCTCACTAGATCTATGAAGTCGTGTTTGACTTGCTGGATAAGGTATCTTGAAGATCTTGATTTGAATCACAAGAGTCCTTGGGTAAAGAGGAAACTTGTTGCAAATATTTAGGAGTTTTCGCCACTTAATTTGCTAAAGTTAACGCATCTTTTTGTGGGCCAGAATGATGACTTGGCATAGATAAGGGTTGTTGATAAGAAGGCTTCCTCAGAACTTGGGATGCTGAAAATCAAAACTCCTTTATTTATGGTTGTTGATTTGTGATGATGTAGCAAGCATTTAAAATCCAATGCCCCCGTTGAATTCCCTTTGAGCTTGGAGTATATTGGAGCTAAAATAGGATCAGAACCTGTCGTTGAGTGTAGAAACTCATTTGAATTTGAAGTACAAAGTCTATCCTTAGAATTAGGAACATAGACTTTCGCTGTTGATAAATTGCTATTGGAATTTGGATGCGGATGACGTGGAAATTTCAAAAGATTTAATGAACCATATGAATCCCCTTGAAGCTTTGAATTTGTTGGAGAAGAATTTGAATGCAGATGACGTGGCAATTTCGGGAGATTAATGAATCATATGAATCCCCCCTTGAAGCTTTGAATTTGTTGGAGAAGAATTTGAATGCAGATGACGTGGCAATTTCGGGAGATTTAATGAATCGTATGAATCCCCCCTTGAAGCTTTGAATTTGTTGGAGAAGAATTTGGATGTGGATGACGTGGCAATTTTAGGAGATTTAATGATCCATACGAATCCCCTTGAATCTTTGAATTTGTTGGAGGAGAATTTGGATGCGGATTACATGGCAATTTCTCACTTTGATTCTTTTGAAATGGAAACTTCCCTTCATTAAAAATAACGTGCCTTGATATATATTCTCTTCTAGATTTAATGTCGAGGTACCTATAACCCTTGTGAGGACTCTATACCCCAAGAAGATGTATGATGTAGATATGAACTCCATTTTATGAGAGTTATGAGGCCTTAAGCAGGGGAAACATTCACACCCAAAAACCTTAAAGGAATGAATAATCTAGTGATTCATTAATTAATAATACCCAAGGAGATAGAAGATCATTAACTGTAGAAGGTAACCTGTTGATAAGATAAACTGTTGTTAGGAATTCATCAGTCCAAAATTGCATAGGTAGAGATGCATGAGCAAGTAGTGTTTAGACCAGATTCTACAATGTGATGGTGCTTTCGTTCAACTGAAACATTCTGTTCATGAGTGTGAGGGCAAAAAACTTAATGATTAATGCCATGTTTTGTCAAATAATTAAAAACAGATCTGTATTCACCACCCCAATCAAAATGTAAGTTCTTGACTTTATGACTGAATTGTAATTCAACATAAGATTTGAATTTTTGAAGAATGGAAAGTACATCAGAATTTCGAACTAGTGGAAAAATCCACGAATATTTACTAAAATCATCCCCAAAGCTTACATAGTATCTAAAACCTTTGGAAGAAATAATAGGGGAGTCTTCCCATACATCAGAATATATAATTTCCAAACGGCTTGTAGATCTATGAGTAGAAGTACGAAACGAAAGCTCAAATTCAAATATGACTATATTATCGCGAGCAAATTGTTGCACTGACAAGAAATTCTTTGTAATAGCAGGGACGATAAGCACGTTATTTAATCTAAAATCTACAATCAGAGACCGAAGAATAGATTGACCAGTATGTGAAATTGACAAACCTGTACCATTACCAACTCTGGCTGTGTCATGTCCATTGTATTCAAATTGAATCGAGTGGTTGTTGAGATCTGCAATTATGTGATTTGTATTTCCGGAGTCAGGATACCTAGTGTCATCCAATAACTATGGAGTTTGATTAATCATGGCAGCCAATGTTGTTGGATTTGTTGGATGGTGAGAATGATTGAACCAATTGAAGCAGTTGATGGCTATGACCCGGTTGCTGACAGACTTGACATATTGTTCGGGGTTGTTGAGTGGAAGAAGAATGATTTGTACCACAAAATGATGATCACGGCCTCGACCTAGAGAACAACCATTCCTACCAGAAAAATTATGATGTGATGGAGGCTGACAGCGTCGCTGATATGATTGATAATGCATGGGAATATTGATAGATGCAAGTACATGATCAAAAATTACAGAATTATTCTGGTTCAGTCAAATTTCTTGAATAAGAAGTAGATCATAAAAAATGTCCACTGTTAGAGAATCAGTTATGGTGGTGAGGGATGGGGTAAAAGATTCATAATCTGGTCCAAGCACAACAAGAATGTGAAGAATTAGATCTTCATCAGAAACAGGTAGGGATGCAGCAAGCAGGCTGTCAACAATGCTATTCATCTTTTGAAGATAGTCGGTTATCGAAAGTGAACCTTTCTTTGAGGTCTGAAGGTGAAAACGAAACAGCATAATACAGGCTCAAAACTGACAGGAATTAGAGATGCCAACAATATTAGCCAAGACGTTCTCAGTCAGAGAAGAAACAATCCAACTTAGTAGCAGTTGATCATGTTTATACCATGTAAAATAGGCTGGGTTAAAATCGTTGGACTCATGTCCATCAATAGTGGCAAGCAACTTTGTAGGGAAAGGAGAATCTGCTATGAGAATTCCCATTATATCGTGTAGATGAAGAATATGAAGGAACTGATGATCAATCTTGATGGAGAGGAAGTGATGAATAATGTTAATAGAAATATCAGCGTGAGAAGAAGAGTTCTCAGTCATTGAACCTATAGTAAAAGAGGATTCCATTTGAAGGAAGAAAGAAAAAAAAAATTATCACAAAAAGAATCGTTAATACTCCGATACCATGTAAATTCACACTTCGAATTTAAGTTTTCTCTCACATTCTTCTGTGTGGAGTTCACGTATTTAATAATATGATATTACAGTTGTTACATGAGGTAAAACAATCAAAATTTAAAAGATAGAATAGAACTCCAAAAAGTTAGGAGAGTAAAGAATTTAAATATAACAAAATAAATCCCTACACAATAGGAGATCTCTAAGGAGGTTGAGATGTAGATTCTGTAACAAGAAGAGACGAGGCAAGCAACCCAGCAACAATCAAGATTGAAGCCCAGGATCCAGCACATCAATACATTACCAGCAGCTAAGCAATAACAAGAGCACATCAATGGTAACAATAGGCAGCCACCAACGGGGGATGATCATCAAGGTGGTAGCTATAAAGTGAATCATATTAGTTCATAGAACATGATGAATAGAGCAGCATTAGGTGCACTGATAAATTACCCAGATCTAAATGGACACAATTATCTTGGATTTAAATAGTCAATTACAATCATTAATTTCTGTAGACAAACACAATCTAGATGCACCCACATAACATGTTCATGCCTTATTAAATTAACAGTTATAGTCATCTATTTCTTTCTTTCTTTTTTCATTTTTCGTTTTATTCCTTTTCTTTTATAAAAATTATTTAGTAACTATGATCATGATCAGTTTTGGTCATTCATTTTCTTCAAATATTACCACCATCATACAGTTAGACCAATCAACGTGTTGAAACCTTTTTACGTGATTAATCACTATATTAATTTTTTCACAGCAATATCGTTGTAAATGAAATCGATCAGTACGATCTTAATGGTCCATTTTTTCATGGATTTTTAAATCTTCTAATAAACTTTTCATGAATGGAAGGAATAGTAGTCAGTTGTAAATGAAATCGATCAATAGGTTTTTTTTTTTTTGATAACCGGGGTGTCGGGGCTAGTTTGCGCGCACCGCGACTAATCCCTGAGACCTGAAGTTCCTCCCGTGACCCCAAGTGAAACAGCCCCCACATAATCCAACCCCAGACCTGGTGCTTCATGAGGCACCATCTGCAAGTGATCATTGGAACAACCCACACGGGATTATCAATAGGATCTTAATAGCCCATTTTTTCACAGATTTCTAAATCTTCTAATTAACTTTTCATAAAGGGAAAGGAATAGTAGTCAATAAACAAAAGAGGTTTATACATCAAACAAACTCATGAAATTTAAATTGGTAAGTTTGTAATGGAGTATTTTCTTGCAACATATAATTAATGCAGCAAGACCCAAGTCACCTAGTCTGTCAATCCTAGGTGACGTTCTGGCACTCAGAACGCGAATCCGCATTCTGAGTACGAAAACGCCACCAATCCGCGGATTGAAGTAAATGTATAGGAAATGGGGTATTTGGGATATTTTGAAACATTTAGGGTTAAATTTTTTAGGCATTTGGGATATTTTTAAAACATTTAGGGATTAAATTTTAAAAAAAGGATAGATATTTGGAGGTTTTTAGAAAAATACAAAAATAAATGGATTTTATTATTAAAAAAATTAAATTACGTTAATAAATATTTATTTTGAATTATATCTTAATACATGAAATATAATTTATAAGTAAATACACAGACGCTCTATAGGTGCTCTGGACCACAAGTTATTTTCAAGTTTGGCGCTCTCGCTCTCGCTTTTGCTCCCGCACCCGCTCAACATTCTGGTGACATAGAGTAAGACCTATGATTGGTCCCTTTTATTTTTATGTGATTTTGTTGTAAAAATAATTATATTTTTAATAAAAATGACTAATCACGACTCTTGTTGTAGGAAATGCTGCACAAAAATGTTGCAGATGATACGCGCTCCCTTTTTCAGTAGTACTATAACTGTAAATAACCTGACTCAATCCTATGTGGATCATTTAAATAATCAAGTATTTATAAATCATACGCAATCCAAATGGGCGGTGATCTTGATCTTCACATTTTAGCACTAAGAACACCTTCAGTTTGCAGTGATGAGTGTGTTGTTATGTGCAGACTGATGCTACCAAGGCAACTGGGAAGTACTGATGATCCAGCCACCATGGTCGCCTATCGAGCTGCTTTATTAAGTTTAGCCATAATTACAAAGTATTTATTCATACTTTTGTGGCTGCTCTTTGTAACATATTATTCTGAACTTTGAAGAATAGTAGAACTGGGTGTGCATATGTGGATGTAGGCACGATTTTGTCAAACCAAGTAAATTTGTATCTTTGTGTGCTTGATTTCTTCTTTATATTGTTCATTTCTTTCTTTACAAAGTGATCATATCCTCTTGCTAGGACAAAATATTTAAATTTTAAATATTCGGACAAGCTCTCCCCTCGTGATTCTATTCAAGAAGATATCCAAATTATATATGGCCTCTCTCTTTTGTCATAGCCAACAAAACATTGACACGTATAACTAACACCAGATAATTTTTTAAAAAGTTCGAATTTTAATTGAAGATATATTTTTTAAAGAAGTTCGAATTTTAATTGAAGACATAAGTTGTTTAGAAGTTCGAATTTTCATTGATCTAGTCAGTATGTTGGTATATCAAGAGTGAGAATCTTCTGTGATCTGATTCACAAGAAACCTCACAAAAAGTTGACATGTGTCTTAGACGGCCCATCACTTTAACAGGCTTCTACCTTAACAGGTAGAAGTTGGTTAAAGTAGTGGGAGTCTAGGTTCACCCATTTCTTAGGGTTTTAAAAATATCAGATAACTCTTCTTAATGGATCCTATCTATAGACACATGTCAACCTCCTCCAAAGTTTACAAGAGGTTCCCTGTGATCTAGCTCACAGAAGTTTCACACCCGTATATCACTATATCAGTTATATATAGATGTCAATATCTGCTTTTTTTTCCCAGGCGATGTCAATATCTTGCTGTGGAGGGCGGATCTTCTGGGATGAACACACCATGTGATAGGCGTGTTATGTGGAACACACACGAGGGCAAAATAGTAATTTTGCCCTCACCTGATGTACTTAACGAGAGCGTGTGATGTGTGCCACGTTACTCACCCATCACAGGATGTGTTCATCACAGAAAATCCACGTCCCTTGTTGTGAGGACCAAAAAGTAAATTTTTTATAGCTTACCCATGAGTGAGGATCTTCTGTGTACTGATACATAGGAGATCCTCAAGTGATGTGAAATAACCTCGAAGGTAAAATTGTAAATTTGCCCTCATATCACATGAAGATCTCTTGAGTACCACTACACAGAAGATCCTCAACCATCCCACGTGGTAAATCTGGTGATATCGTAGACTTTCTACATTAGATACGCAAGCCACATGTCTAACCACCGATGTGTGGCCCAGCTGGTAGTAAGTTGGGCTCTAGTGGGCATCTCTGGAGGTAAGTTGGGAGTTCGAATCCCACTAGAAATACTCGTGACCAGGGGTTTACCATAATTGCTCCCGAACGTGGATTAGTCTGCACCCAAGTGGTTGTGGGACACCACGTGGTTAAGACAATATAAATATTAAACAAAAAAAAAAAAAAAAGAAAGCAGTGACGTCTCTGTCGTCTTCAATAGGCTCTTATCCTATTTGTCTCTTTAGAAGTGTTGCCCAAGAAAGCAGTTTTCTCTTAAAGAGATGTCAACACCATCAAAAACAAAATTGGTTTCTTCTTCTTAAATGAAGACAACTCCCTCCATCCAGCAAGTACACTTCCTCTGAATTATAAAAGTTAACTTCCATCACAACCAGATGGAGCAGAGATTTCTAGTGACCAAAAACAATGGAGATGAATGGGAAAACTCCTAGAACTCATGTTCTTGTCTTTCCTTATCCTTCCCAAGGCCACATAAATCCTATGCTTCAGTTCTCCAAGCGCTTGATCTCTAGAGGACTCGAAGTCACACTAGTCACCACCATTTTCACCTCCAAGTCCATGCAAGCCCAAGCTGGAACATCAGTAAGATTCGAGTTGATATCCGATGGCTTCGACGAAGGTGGTATAAAGGAAGCCGAAAGCCTCGATGTTTATCATGAGCAGTTTCAAGCTGTGGGTTCGCGAACATTGGCTGAACTCATTGAAAAATTAAACCGCTGTGGAAACCCTGTAACCTGCCTCGTTTATGACCCGTTGTTGACATATTGGTCAGTTGACATAGCCAAGCAGCTAGGATTAGCTTGTGCTGCTTTCTTCACTCAATCTTGCGCAGTGGATGCCATCTACTACCAAGTGCAACGGGGATTGATAACTACTCCAATTCAAGGGCCAACGATTTCGATTCCTGGATTGCCATTGCTTGGAATTCATGACTTGCCATCTTTCATTCATGCGCCGGAGTCTTACCCATCTTTGTTGAGCCTCATTTTGAAGCAATTCTCAAACATTGAGAAAGCAGATTGGCTCTTGTTTAACACATTTGATAAGTTGGAGGAAGAGGTTTGCCTTCCAATCTCAGTACATATAGTTTATTACATGCCCCTTTAAAAATTTTAAAACACCTATTTTACTCATATTATCTTCACGAAACAAAACTCCTACTGAATATAGATTTCCTAATCTACAAAAGCTTCTCACAAATCTAACTTGAGTCATGTTGTTTTGAGTTTCATTAGGTAGTGAAATGGATGGGGAAGCAATGGCGAATCAAGACAATCGGACCAACTTTGCCATCTATATACTTGGACAAGCGGATGGAAGATGACAAAGATTACGAACTCAATCTATTTAAGCCGAATTCCGACGATTGTATTAAGTGGCTGAACTCAAAGGGAACTGGTTCCGTTGTTTACGTTTCATTTGGAAGCTTGGCAACACTAGGGGAAGAGCAAATGGAGGAACTGGCTTGGGGACTCAAGAGGAGCAACAGCTACTTCTTTTGGGTAGTAAGAGAATCAGAACAGAACAAGCTTCCTAGCAAATTCAAAGAGGAGACATCAGAGAAGGGCCTAGTAGTGACATGGTGCAACCAACTGAACGTATTGGCTCATAACTCAGTGGGATGTTTTGTGACTCATTGTGGGTGGAACTCGACCTTAGAGGCATTGAGCTTGGGAGTCCCAATGGTGGCAATGCCTCAATGGACAGATCAAACAACTAACGCGAAGTTTGTTGTGGATATTTGGAAAGCAGGATTGAGGGTAAGGGTGGATGATAAGGGGATTGTAAGGAGTGAATCACTAGAGCTCTGCATAACTGAAGTTATGGAAGGAGTGAAAGGGAAAGAGATCATAAGGAATGCTATTCAGTGGAAGAAGTTGGCTAAGGAGGCAATGGATGAAGGTGGAAGTTCAGATAAGAACATTAGGGAATTTGTTTCAGCACTTGTATGCGAATAATTTCATTTCTATGCTCAGATATGTGCTTCAACTCTTGTAAATAGTTTTGAAACTAGGCGAATCATCTTGACCAAGTCTTGATTTGGGTGAACTTAGAAAACTTGTGATGTAGTAGAGGTGACCGCGGATGCATATTTAGAAGCGCTGGATCAAAATCGTGGCTTCAAACAGGCATAATTTTGGACTCCGGTGTTGGAATTAGGCTTATAATACCATTTCGAAGAGCTAACGATGAGAGCTACAATACTCATATTATGCCACGATGTGAGATGCATGTCGGCCATTTAAAGTCATTTAGACCCTCAAAACGGCCTCCGAAGTCTTTTACCCGTTTTAGTAACTTTTGCTTACTTATTTCTTTTAGGATTTTTTAGCAATTTAGGGTTTTCTTTGAGATAGGATTTTCTTGTAAATAAAAATGAGATTGTAGAGAGAATTATTATTAGACGTTTTATGAAAATTGATTGAGAAGTTTTTCTCTTTTGTTCCTACGGTTCTAAAGTTTTTCCCTTAAATCCTAGCAACTCTAGAAGGTTTTGTGTTCTGTGACTGGATTCATCAATCCTATTTTTGTTCGCCCTACATCAACTTGCCAAAGCGCAAATCCATTCAATGTTAAATACATAAAATATGTACTTTAACTCTCTTCTTTCGGAAAAGGGAAAGAGTGTATAGGTATATATTAAGATCCATATTATGTACAACCTTTAGAATCCTCACCAACAGCAAGGATGCTAGAGAAGAAATCATGAGAGAGATTTCTCTTATAAAACTTGGAAAAGAAATCTGCATCTCTGTTCTCTCAATCTCTAAAGATGAATTCAAACTCAATTAACTCAAAGTTCGATGCTATGTTTCTAAACGCATGTGATGTAGGGTGAAGAAGAAGAGAGTTGATGATCCATGGTAATATTTTGCATCATCATGTAGCGGCTTATTATCGCCATGAGGAGGGATCTTGAAACACTCAACATGTACAGAATCTGATTGTATCAAAATCTTGCATATCCTCTGTTCCGTATCTCATTGTAAATCTCTAAAAATAACTTGAATCTCATGAACCAAAATATTTATAGATGAGCATCCTTTTGCAATACCAATCATTAAAGTTCCATGCAGGTATCATATGAGAACACCAAGTCAAGCAATTTGGTCGCATAAGGAGCCAACACATTTATTGAAACCAAACATGGTTGCGGATACTACACCTGATCTAAAGATTATTTGATGAAGCAACTTATCTTGTGAAATGTTGTAGATTAGAAGCCTACTGATATTCGCTTCCACGTACAAGGATCTTCGTCCGGAGTGTCAAACCCCTCCTCTGAAGTTCACACGAGTTCACAGGAAGTTGGTTCACAGAAGATCCTCGTCCAAATAAATCACTCTCCATAACTACAAGGCTCTGGTCGAGTTAATAAAGCATAATAACAGTATCTGCAAGCAGATGGTATCGAAGTTCGGTACTTCAGTTTAATTGTAATTGGCAGTATTTTTTTTTTTTTTTTCCCCTCGCAGCAATCGAAGTGAAGTCGGTATGGTATTCAAACCCAAAACCCAAGTCTCCAGTATGAACACTGAGACTTCCCAACTCAGTTCGATGGCAAATTCACTGTTGCCTCGATGCTCTCTTTAGAATTAAGCAACAGGAAATTCTTTTAATTTTGTCAACAATCATTTTTTTCACGCCTAATTTAAAAGATTATTTTATCAAGGGCACTCCTATGTTATGTTATGGTGTATTTGCATTTATATCCTTATCCCCTTTTATTATCATAATCGTTGCATTTGTACCCTCAACGTTAAAATCTGCAAACTTTCGTTATTTATTTCTATTGAATGACAATAATAACCTTTAATAAAATGCCTATTTTGTTGCATTCATCCCCCTATATTATCATATTTTCACATTTATACTCTTTCATTTACATTTATAGTCTTTCATTTATCGCAATTGTGCATTTGTACACTCCATGTTAAACACTGCAAGACGCACTCATTTTTTTGGTAAAATGATTAAAATAATTTTATAAATAAGTTTTTATATTAAAACGAAATGAAAATGCAAAATAAATTCTCATAACTCAACCCGACTTTTCTCGATCTAAGGTATCAATACCTAATAAAAATGCCTACTTAATTCGTTTAAAATCAAATGGATTTGGGTAATATATTTTTAATCCTTATTTTGGTCACTTTATATTTTTTTTTATATTTTAACATATGTAAGAACTTATATTATGAGGTTATTTTTTTTTTTTTACAAAACAAATATGTAATATATAATTAAGGGTACATATGCAATAAATTTAGTAAATTGAGGGAAGGATGGAAAAAAAATGATCATAGGGGTATGAAGATAAAAAAAAAGCATTTATTAAGTAAAAGGGTATTATGGTCATTCAATAAAAATAAGTAACGGAAGTTTGCTTATTTAAACGTCGGGTGTACAAATACAACAATTACGATGAATAGAGGGATAGATACAAATATAAAAAATGTAGGGGAATACTCCATAATATAGCAGTATAGATGCAAAAAGCCCTTTTATTAATAACCCAAACAAGAACTACGGTAATGAATGTTAGGCTAAGGGAATGTCAGGTGAATCTGGAGTTTTCTATGTTTAATTGGGTAAGAGAAACAAGCATGTGTATGTCTATAAAATTAACTACTGTTGTGTACAAAAAAAATGCATCCATTTTATATCTGCAAAGCTGCTCCAATTTTGTTGTGTACAAATGCATTTATTTTTCTTATATATAATTAATTTTACAGATGCAACAAATGCATCCATTTCATAGTCTACAATAAAGAATCAAAAAGGTTTTTAATCATGCTGGACTTAAGAAGTCACCCAGGTACAAGAAAAAAGGTCAACATCTACAACTTTGGCACTTGGACATTCAGGTCTCAAGGCATTGGTGCAGGACCCATTCTGAAATTTCGAGTGTCCAGGTAAAATGTGATAGGCACTATAGATGACCAGCCTTTGGAAGATACTATCAAGCCTATTAAGTCAAAGAATATATTTTAACCTCTATATTCACCTAGCTTCAGTTGTATTGGAATTTTCTGCTTGACTGCCCAATTTGACGATGTCTTCAACAAGAATCTTCCCCTCTGTTGAAGGAAATTCATGAAAGTTAAAAGTTGCGTTCATAGATTAAAATTAAGTTTGAAACTTCCAAATCAAGAAACGGAAGAGAATTGATTGGATGAAAAATTACAAACAATAAATAAATGGCAGCTAAGTGATCCAGAATTGGACACTCCATAAGGTTGTTTAACCAATTAGGTTCAGAATTCTGATCTAGAACTTTTTCTGGACTATTAGGATATTTACTGTCAAAATGAATAGTAGGTTGGATGGACAATGATACCCAATCAACAAAAGTTCAGTTCATCAAATGAAGATAAATAGCATGAGTATTAAAATGAGAAACAAAATTTTTAAGTCACTGACCTTTATCCTTGGAAAGGTTGCTGATGAGTTCGTGAACACCCTCCTTGTCTATGGTGTCCTTGAGGTACATAGCTGCAGCTGCTACCTCGTCAGGAGTTACTTTTCCATCATAATCCCTGCAGAGAGATGGAATATGATTTATTTCACAATCTTCTGTGGTAAAGAAACTTTCCCAAAAGACTGATACTGAAACTAAACAGGTCCTCTCTTTTGTCAGACAACGAGGGTACATCTTCTGGTCAAATATAATTAGATAGTAATTATTGTGATGATTGATGCAGGTAAAGCAGGAGACCAGATCAGTATCACCTGATCAAAATCAAGTCCATCAGGTAATGTAAAAAAGATCAATTAATTGGATGACACGCAATCACATTAACCTCTAAATTCTAATAGAAAACTCCTAGGTGGATCCATCAAATGCAGGTCCAGGTCGATGCATGAGGCAATGTGTACTGATTTCATGTGCCACTAATACCACCTAAAACACTTCAAGTAGCATTCTCAAATATCACTAATAATAATGGCACACTAACTTTACCAAACAAAACCATTCATCGCTTTACAAAATAAACCATCCAAGCTGCACTGATGATGTAAACTTGTAGAAGCACCCAATAGTCCCAGGATTTATGAATTCCATTGGACTGTCGCTTCACATTGTGACATACTCAAATTGGTTGAGGCATTTTACCTCTTATTGAAGAGAAAGAAGAAGATTTAGGGAACACTGCAGATATGTTTGAAATTAAAAATAAATAATAAAATGCAGAACATTACATTTTTTTGGCTCTTAAAGGCAAAAGAAATTACTTTAAGAAGTGAGACACCTACGAACTAGGCTGTCTCCATGTATTTGTTTAGTTTTGGAAATTGCCTGCCTTAATTTATCTATTTCCAAAATTACTCTTTTAAATAGGAAAAGGTCCAAATCAATGCAATTCAACCTTCTCTTTTAAAAAATTTTAAATCTCAAAAAAAATAAAAAAAATAAAAACAAAACAAAAAACACAAAAACAAAAAGAACACTTTAATAAATTAAAAAATAAAACACTTTTCCGTTATGGGAAGATCTAGGGTCTGGTTCTAGGTCTTAAGAATTCAAATAAGAGGCCTTAAGAATATAACATGTGGCAAGTGTATGAAAATTCAGGACCCACCACTGGATAGGTCCCACCTATGAGAATCTCCATACAAAATATTAATTGATTGCATGATTTTTTATGTCTATCTGAACCAATTGCTTGATTTATTATGTCCAACTGACATTTTTATTGCATAACTGCCACCTACAGTTCTCAATAGTTTTCCACCATTCGGAACATAACAGTCAAGTCAAATGGCTAACATCATTTGTTCAAGCTAATATCTGACACACTTGATCTCTTCAATAAGATCCATCACATCAGACGGTGGGTCCTGATCTATTTCAAAAGCAAGACATGTCTGAATCTGGTATGTGGGGCCCTTAATGGGTTCTCAAGAACCACACCTTGATTTTTACTTTTAGGTCATATCTTTTGCACATAGCCGCATAATTCATTTAAGGGTGTTTTGGATATTAGAATCAAGTTTTAATATCCAAGTCGCTTTTCTCGGATGTTTTCAACATACAATCAAACATTTTAGCTTTTGTTCATGACTAATTTATGTAATGATGAAATCATTTAGAAAGATGAAAACATGTATATGACATGGCTAAGGCAGGCAGACATCAAAAAGGAACAGCAAAAGAAACACATAATAGAAAAATAAAACAGAAAATACAGTTCAAGGTGGATATGCTACATATCTTCATTGAAATGCCCCTAAAAAATCCTCTAGGTAATGTATCAAACAGATCTCCAATCTCCTTAAAAATCAGACACAAAAAACACTTCTAAAAATCTGGATGACCCACAATTTAATTTTATATGCATTATCATGTAGTGCAGATTTTGGGGAAGAACCAAAGTTTCTGATTTGATATGGGATGGTTTAATATTTCTTCATTCCAATGACAATGACTCCACCAATGGGAAACCATGACCAAAACTCTCTCTATAGGCGCCGAGGTAATCAATCTCCTACCTTCATAGACCCTATTTCTCCCCAAATAACCCACATAATAGCACGTGGCAGACATCTAGTGAGAAATCTTCCACTACCAAACCTTATAGGTGCCACTATGATAAAAGGTGGCAAATAGATGGATGCATCACCCACCAAAATCCAAGCAGCCACAGAAAGGTGATCCCAAATGTCAGAACCTATAGAGAAATGGATACATAGAGGGGAGTTAGACTTCCCCTGCTTCATACACATTACACACACCTGTGGAAATAAGGCAAGACGTTTACTTCTCTTTTGGAACACATCATTGGTATTAATCTTGTTGAGAACTAAGGTACAAATGAAGGCCATATTATTGGGAGGACTGAAGGGATCCAAATCAAGCTAGAAGGGACAACCGGGTGAGGCAAGGAAGCATCATTCCTGATGAGATTGAAAAAGGATTTCATTGAGAATTTACCACACCTATCTAGACTGCACATTTTGTCGTCTAACTCTTTTTCATCAATGAAGACATCTTTTAGGAGCTTGAAAATGAAGCTAGCTAGATCATCCAAATTGGCTTGCCTAGGATCCCACCTAAAAGGCATATTATATGACAACCCATTAGATGACCAAGAAAGAATGACACAATGCAGTTCTATTGGTACACAAGCGGAATAGACATGGAAAAAGCATGCAAAGAGGAGTCTCCCCCAACAATAGTTCTTTATTTCTTTATGAAACAAAATTCGAGAAAGATTACCCACTCCTAGCTACCGAACAAAAGAGGAGAATAGAGAAGTTAAAAAGACATTCTCCAAGGACTCCTTTCCACACCCTTTGCCTCTCATTCAAGGTTTTAAATTTCACCAGCATGCCGTGGCATGCTGGCAAAATTTCGCTATTTTCTATTTTGCAACATGGCGATATTTTGGCAATATTTCCCCAAAATGGGGAAATATGGCAAAATTTCACTTGGCCCCCCGGCGAAATCACAGGCAAAATCGAAATTTAAAACCTTGGTCTCATTCAAATCTCACCCATTTAGATGAGCAACATACATCTAATGATGGCTTGCCAAAAACCTCCCTCTCTACACAAAACCTCGATAACCATGAGGATAAGAGAGACATAGACATTATTAAGAAATCTTTCAATCCACTTTCTCCATCAAACTCCAAAGCCTTTCCATTCAAGAAACATTCAAAAAATCCCAATCTACCCTATTAGAGACATTCCAAATCCAACTAGCAAATCATACCTGCTCTTCCAACTCACTTCTCTCCATAATGTATTTATTAGCAATCAACACACAGTTCAAGATTTTTCTATCTCTATAAACGTGCTTTAATTCATAGACATTACCAAATTGATCACCTCTCTCAATATTAATGAATATGTCTTAGAAATTATCTTGTAGAGGCATGTAAGGAGACTGATAAGACGGTGCTTGTAAGGAGACTAATAGAGCGATAACTATGAGTTCCCTAGAAAGAGAACAAGGAATGGAGATTCTTGGAGATCAATAGCAAGATATTTAAATTTTATGTTTGGAAGGAGAACGAAAAGTGAATGGCTTAGAATCACTGAAAGATGATAAGTTATAATTTTTCTTAATAATTGTGACAAGATGAATCATGGTGACCCATGAGATTACACCAGATAATAATCAAGAATAGATCTTCATATCACGTTGTGGGTTCACGGACAAATGGAGACTGAAAGCTGTTGTTAGAAAAGTAAAGGAACAAAGGAAGGGGCTTCCTACGGGTTACAAAAATGAAGTCCCATCAAGGAATTAAATTTTTGATTATCCTGGAGGGGAGAATAATTGATGGGTGATGTTTATTTTTCAATACTTTATTTTTGTGCTTAGGGATCCAGCCCATGCCCGATCAAGAGCAAAGCATAGTACGTGATCTTATGAAAGCCGGTACAATGGAAAAGAAATTAATGAGGCACTGCAAGCGATCGAAACACAGGTCTTGAAATTAAAAGGCAGGTTACTGAGTTGCAGCAGCATGGGTTCTTGATTAGAGGGGAGAGAGGTTTATTAGACCAAAATATACCTAGAAAAGGACATTATTGTAAGTAGAAATCACTCGTCAATCAAAAGGGGAACTTCAATTTCCTTTGAAGAATGCCATAAGGCCATGCAAGATAAGAGTGGTAGACAGAACAAACAGAATCTTTGTAGATAATGAAGAGATGTTGGAGCAAAAATATGCTCTTAATTCTTGTCTTCTGGGAAAATTTGAAGAACCATCTGATTGTAAGCTATTGGATTGGTTAAAAGAAAATAGGGAAATTTTGGGAGAGTTTAAAGTGTACAAATTCTCTAAACAATAATGTCCTGCTCATTTTTCCATCAGGGCTTGATGCTATGGGCCCTTTCTACTTCCACCTGGATGTATAGGAGTCCTTTTCAGGTTGTTGAAAAGGCAAGTGAACAACAGATCTCACGTGGATAAGAATGTTTGGTATAGCCGCTGCAACTTTGGTGAAAAAGTCTTCTAGAAAAACATTGAGGTATGCGGTGATTATGTTAGGCTGGGTCTGAAAAACTGACTCCAGAAAAGAGATTCGATGATGTAGGTCGTTAATTAAATCTGTATCACCACCTACAACCATATTTATACAATCTAGCGTCGAACTCTTTGCATGCATGACATGGCCAGAAAGGAGGCCGAGATATTCTATTCTACCATAGAAGGAGAACTCTAAGATGGACTAACCAAGGAGACCCAATACCCGTTTTGGCAAATCAATCAAAATGTTGCAGTTGTTTTTCAAATTTCAAAATTGGTTCTTTGAAGCACAACTATATAACTGCCACTTGTAATTGCTACTCTAACAACGAGAGATAGGAGCCCCACATTTAATAAGGCCACTGATTTCATGTTCTTCACTGACTGACATGGGTATTATAGTTATTTCTAGCTGATTCATTCAAAGACTGGGAGTCCTGACCTTACTCTGTTATTGAACGACCCAATACCCCTTGCCAAACTCACTGCACCATCTGTTTTCCACTGCTTGGCTTCCTCTTTGGATATCAGGCTATGCTTGCCACCGAAAACCAAGCCAATTAGCCTATCCCTGTCCTACCCCGTACCAGTGCTTGCTTCCCTGCGGCTTGCCGACAAGTTGCTGGGTTCAAGTGGCCCAAAGGAGTAAGGGCATTTTTTGCTTGAACCCAGACTAAAAGGAATTACAATAAAGGAACCGTAAAAGGCCCTATTGGGCCTCCATCTGACTCGGCATTTTTGGCACAGGCTGGTGGATTAAGCCCTGCTTTATTCATAGGCAGTCAATTTAAAGGATTCAGTCCAGAAGCAGACAAGCCCTAAGCACCCAACCCAGACCCTAATCTGCAAGAGAAGGGGAGTT
>JAUPMG010003681.1:0-16018 GCA_031762675.1 Pachysandra terminalis | reverse complement strand
TTTTGGGTACAAAGAGGTTTTTGAAACAAAGACTTTTCAAATGACCTTTTTGACATTACTCTTAAAAAGCTACCCTATACCCTAATTTTCCCAAACTTTTTTTCAAGAAAGTTTCTTTTTTTTTTCTTTAATTTTCTCTTTCCTATTTTTGGTATTTGCCACATGACAAACCTCTTAATAATATCTTTTTAATAATTAAAACTGTCCAAAATATCCATTCGATCCCAAAACTTAGAATTTCACAAATTCACAATCATTTTGAAAGTTTTTCAACGAAGAATCCAAAACCATCTGATAGGTTAAAAACACAAACCCTAACCTGTTCAAATAGTAGGCATGGTGGATTGACGGGTTGATCAAATCCAGCATCATAAAGAATGGCAAGCGAGCATTGTCGACATATGTGGATTGTATTCACTAAAAACTCACCTACACCTCCATTTGTAGAATTATGGTCTCTAAACTCTGTTGCTCTCTATTGTAGATTTTTATTTCCTTTTTTTATTTTGTTGTTTCTGTTGGGTTTCGGTGAAGATGTAAGAAGAAAAGTTGTGTACTACTACCTAAGATGTTTTATTTGTTTCGTTTATGGCAGTAATTGAATCGAGCCAAATTGAGATGAAGGTTGTAGATGAACCAGATCACGTACCTCGATTGTACACGAACCTGGATCTGCAACGGAAGATCTTTATTGAACTAGTTGTTGTCCCACGTTAGTGTATGTTTGATTACTAGAACCACACAGGAATTCCTACACTCAATCGACTTAGGGTTGTGGTATGGAATCCTAGTAGCAAGCCTAGATCTCAAAAGTAGGGATGATGAGAGAGAGAGAGAGAGAGAGAGAGAGTTTCAATCTTGTATTGCATAAACAGAGAAGGGGAGGAGTAGTCTTCTACTAATAGAAGACTATTCTACTTAACCTAGGACTTTCTTTCTTAAACAATAAGAAAGATGATTTGCGAGGGATTCTTCCCGTGTCTCTCTTATGGGGGAGTGATCTATTGACCAACCAGCGCGGCCCACCAAAAAAAAAACCAAAACCAACTTGGTCTCTCAACAAGTATGTACATATCTTCAATGTGGCTTTTAGGGCTTATAAACTTCAACCCGAACTCAACTTCTAGATCAAAATTGAGCCTGGCCCGAACCCAAACTAATTCATGAGTTCCGCTCTTATTCGGGTTGGGTCGAGTGGACTCAAGTTGGGACGGGCCAAACTTACAGCCCTAGTTGCTAGGCTAAGATGTGATTGCACTGGGGTTCAGCCCAACCTTCTATATAGTACCATTTGTGACTTTGTGTAGCTCCACGTTTTAGGGACCGGACTGGACTGGGCAATTGTGATTAATTTGAAAAAAGAAAAACTAGAAGTAAAGAAAACAGTTATGTGGAGCGAAAATGTAGGAAGATCGGCTGGAGTGTATACGATTGTACATCACATATCCAATTGTTTCTCATATCATCACTGAAAGACAAAATCATCTGAATATATGACGTACATATATGCAAGCTCTAAGTCGATCTCAGACAAAATGCTCTTCATGCAAGGCTCACAATTTATCAGAACTCTTTATATGCACCAAAATTAGACAGGTTTAAACAAGTCCAAAGACACCCAACAGCTCTAACTACAAATCCTATTACCAATTGGTCAAAAGACCAGGTCGAAAGCTTTGAAAAGAAAACCTTAGATTGATTGATACTGATTGGGTAAGTACCTCTCCATATAAATCCAGTATCAGGGTTGTTCATAAAAACCAATTAATCTTTTTTACTCTTTCCATTTCCTGCTCTTATTTCCCAACAATTAAACCCAGTTCTTGTTTGTTGCAGTTCTAAGAAAAAGTTAATTAAAATGGCCAACAACAGAAACAGAAAGCTTGTCATGGCATTGTTCTTGATAGCAATGGCGCTTCTATACGGCTCAGTGTTTACAGACGGTAATTCGACGAGTGTCATAAAGCCTGTATGATGAAGTGCAAGCGTTGTTCCGGTCCAGACAATGGACCATCACTTTGTCCGGGCATGGTTACGTGTTCTACGCAGTGTGAAGTAAAATGTAACCTACCACCCTAGTAGGCTGGAAATCCTCTACAATGGGATAGTTACAGTCATTTTTACATCACCAATAAAGGGGTGCCACATGGACAGAGTACTCCATTGAATAATCCACCGGTACCCACTCACCTTGCTACCCCCTTGGTATCCGCATGACAGCATTTCAATGGTGTTGTATGGATCGTTGTAACTATTTTGCTATAGGGTATGCAAAACCCTAATCGTATATGAAACGGTAGCATACAAAAGAAACATAAGTTGTATTGCTATTTGGTTTGCCTTTTTTTTTTTTTTTTCGACGAGGGAGTCAGGATTGTGTCTATTAAGAAAATAAATAAACATCTAATAAGGCTTATTGGGGCTTCATGAGCATCATAATCTATCATTTAATAAATTCATGGGAGATCAGATTATTAAAATGGTCGCGTTTAAGAGGATAAAATTTGATCAGATAACTTCTAACCATTTGATTTGTTGGGGGTATTTTAATAAAAAAAAATACTTCACTTTTGTTGCTATAAATGTTTGAATTTTGGTCTCTTTAGTGTGGTAATGTGCAAGTTTAATCCCATATTGAAAACTGACAAGTCTGTGGAGTTGTTTATCTACACTCTCCTCTTATGAGCCATGAGAGCTTGTCGAGGAACATATTCACGCACATGTGAGGTCCATTGAGAAAGTTAGGTCGTTCAAGAGGATTTGGGGTAGAGGTTCCGGAAAACGTTAATATATGCATGCTTGCACATGCGATTGGCTCCCTTCGGTGTACATTTCTTTTTGGACAAATCTAAACTTGAGCAAGTATTGGTGTATGGAGTTCATGTTGTAGGATTTCAGGGTTATGAGAAGAAAACAGATGAAAATGGGTTTAGAAGGTTATATGCAAAAATTATAATAAAATAAATACAAAACTTATTTGTTTTGATGAACCAAGGCGTGACAATGTCACTGTCCTTGAAACCAAATTTGTTTTATTTTGGATCATATCCGCAGTGTACCGGATCTAGCGGTTGGCTTCCAAGATTCAACGATTTTTCCCTTCTGCTAAATTACACGGTCGTACCGGGCTAAGGACAAAGAAGCTTGTATAGCACTTGACTAGAACTTAAAGAACAAAGTAAAATTTTGCAATTGCAAAAAACTTGAAGGAGAAGAAAAGTGAGAAGAGAGCTTTTGGCTTGAGATGACTCAACAAAGGAGAAGATGGCCTCCTTTTATAATCCAAAAGGAGCTAGCCCACAATAAATGCAAAACCATTTTCAATTTAAATCAAACAAAACGGTTTTCTATTTAGCTTTTGTTTGTTTCAATGTAAAATAGGAAACTGAAAACATTTTCAGTGAAAAATGTATTTTCTGAGTATTTGTTTAAATGTAAAACTATATCCACAAGTTTTTCATTTTTCAAGTATGAGGCAATTTTTTGGAAAATGACGATACCTTTAAAAATTCCGTATATCATTTTCCAGAAAATCAAGATTGAATCGAATCAACATCATTAAAGTTACTTTTTTTTGCTTTTATCAAACCCATTACCAACATGTGTAGCTACTACTTCCACCACCTTTAGTGACCATTGCCACCGCCATCATAACCACCACAACCACTAACACTGCCACCACCACCACAATCGTCACCATCACGACCACCACCGCCACCACTACCATCATCACCACCACCACCACCACCGCCACCACTGCCACCACCACCGCCGCCGCCATTGCTATCGTCACCACCGCCACTACCACCACCACTACCACCACCATCGCCACCACCACAACTGCCACCGCCACTACCACCACCACCGCCGCCGCCGCCACATCCACCACCACCACCACCACCACCACTACCACCGTCACCACCACCACTCAACTGCCATCACCACAACTACCACCACCGTCACCGTCACCGCCACCACCACCACCACCGACACCACATTATCATTACCAACACCACTTCTAGCAGTGGTGCACCACTACTACCACCACAAACTCTGGTGGTTGAACTACCACCATCGTCATCACCACCACCACCGCCATCGCTGCCATTACCGCCACCACCACGTTTACAAACGGGTTGAAAAACCTAAACCTAACCCAACTAATAAACAAGTTAACTAAAACCCGGATTGCAACTCATTTTTTGTGATTACTTTCATGTACACCAAACATAAGAAAGTGAAAATTATTGATTTTCTACTCTATTTTCCAACTTCCAATCAAACCGCTAAAAAGTTTTAATTTTCCTGAAAACATTTTACATTGTAAAGTATTTTCCATATGAAAACATTTTACATCGAAACAAACGGAGCCTTAATACAAAACCGCTTTCAATTTAAATCAAACAAAACTGTTTTTTCAATTAAATACAAAACCGTTTTCAGTTTCAAATCAAACCAAAACCAATTTGTAATTAAAGAATTAAAAATTTTGAATCATCTTCCAATAGTTCATGCTTGATCTTATCATGTAGAAAAGATCACTAACAATGGTGGTTTATGGGCTATTGTATCCTAAGGGTGATACGCTGTTTGTATTCGTGGCTAAACAGATTTCTTCGCATGCATTGCGTAAATCACCCCACCGCTTTCTTTATTTACCGTCTTATGCAACAGCCACAGTATTTGGATTCAATTCAAGAAAAAAAAAAAAAAAAAAGGGTACCACGTTCCATCTTCCTTTTGTACTAGTGTATATATATACTACTATTAAAAGCAATATATATTCTCAAGGGACTTTTTCAGTATATTTTTTGAACTAAAATACCCCTTATTTTTATACTTAGACACGTTATCAATATATTCTACTCTTCCAATCGAGATCTACAATAATAAAATAGGGAGAAAAACCATTTTCAATCCATCCCTTATTTTTTTATTATCCTAATTAGACACTACTCTTTCAATCGAGATCAACAACAATATAGCAAATTGTATTTTTAACATGTTACAATTAAAATAATGATATGAAAATATATGATTTTAAAAATCTAAAATAATGTTAATTTAATTTAAAAATATATAATAATGTATATATTATCATCTTAGTAACATTTATATTTAAAAATGTGTAAATTAAAAGCAAAAGCTACTTTTAAGTATTATTTCAGTCCTTTTTTTAACTAAACTATCCCTACTCTATTCTATTCTAACAAGTTTTATCCTTTTTAGAGTCCTATTGAAACTCAATCTCTCACTAACAGCGAAATTTTCATTCATAGTAAAAATAAGTAGTATTTTGAAGGTATGCTTAAAATAAAAAAGATAAGTTCTATTAAATTAGAATAATATTAGATTGAAATTTATTTATTTTATATAAGTATATAAGATAATTTAAATTTGTGCATAATACATTTCATAAGAGGTATTTATATAACATCTTACAAAATCTCATAAGAATATATTTATCTATTATCCTAAAGCTTATTCTATAAGTTAGTGCGTTTAAGTCAGAGATTTTGTTAACTAAAAGCAACACAAAAAAAAAAATCGTACGAAATGACTCTAATATATTAATGATTCAATTAAATATCTTAATATATAAACAACATAGTTGTGAATGCTTATGAGAATTGGAATCCTATATTAGGATAATGTTAGATTTATATGTATCTCTTAAAAGTGAAAAAAATCCTAAAATTATCCTAAAACTTATCTATTAGTTAGTTACATATTATCTATGAATGAAGTAGGATAATGTTAAGATAACTAATTGCAAGTGTATTTTTTAAGAATTTTTCAGTATATTTTTTTGGACTAAAATATCCCCTATTCTTAGTACATTATTTTCCCTTTTTGGACTAAAATATCTCATTATTTTTATATCAAACTCTTTAAATCGAGATCTACAATAATGTAATAAATAGAAAAGCCTTTTTTCAATCCATCCCCTATTTTTTCGTATCCTAATTAGACACTAGATTAGAATGAGCAGTTGGCATACCATGGGCATTTCAGAATGCTAGTTAAGAAAATGATATGCAAAAACAGTAATGGTAACTGTTTTTGTTATAAATACAAGGACACACAAAACAATTACGCAAATTCCTGTAAATTATTTTTGTGGATTTTATAGGAATTTGTGGGTTGTCCTTTTTAGATCCTGGGGAATGCATTAGAATATTTATTCCATAGTCTTCATTTTTCCGTAAAAATTGCTATTTAAATTTCTTATTTTTTAAGAAAGTTAGCTTTTCTTATATATTTCATCAAAATTTAATAATTTTTTTTTGAGATTCAAAAATTTACTTAGGTTTATAAAGATGCCATTGTGTAAAATATGTTGTTGTGTGGAGACTGATGCTAGCTAGGCAATTGGAAAATACTGGTGATGCACAAATCAATAAATAATTAAAATGTCAATTAATCAATTTGGTTTGTACAACAGTGGATTCGAATACTTGTTTTTGCTGACCTAAATCAAGAGACGATTGTTCCAACATAAGGTTTCTTTTTAGGAATTGAAAACAAAGAGAGAATAAATTAAGATCGGTCAGGAATAACAGAAAGATCACCACATAACTTGACAAAGCTCTACAATTTCTCAAAGGTGTCAAATGCCAAAGAATCCAATCCCTCTTTCTAATGCATCATTGCCCTTTTATAGTCGCAGAATCATTACTTAACTGTTTACAACGTTTTATGAATGGATTTAAAACGTTTGATTGAACAGACGTTTTGATTTGAATATTCAAAACACCTAATCCAAGATATACAACGTTTCAATAAATGCTTTCAAAACATTTGGATCAGTAATGAATATAACATTATAAAGTTTATGATACATTACTATTCAGTGATGATTTAAGTCTTTAAATGCTATAAGATCTTCGAGAATCTTAATAGCACTTATCTTTATTGTCGTCTATTCCTGAAAGTCTAATATTTATTTCCCTCTATGTTTTAAGTGAATGACTTCGAAGTTAGAGTCTTCAAACAATAAGTTGATGTCAGGGAATATTCTTTTAAATAAATACAACTCACAACATTGTTACTTCGAAGTGTCATAATGGTTATTTTGAATTACTATCTCGAAGTTTGACTTTGAGATAGGAATACAATGCTTTCGAAAGATAATTTAAAATACTAATTATCTTAATGAATGATTTTGAGATAATGAATAGTCATTTCAAATGACTATCTCAAATGGTGCTTAAGAACATCAATGACTTCAATATATTAAGACAATTATTTTGAGAAATCATGTCATAACTCCTTCCGAAGGATAGTGGTAGGAATATACTACCTCAAATGAACCCTTCACACACACACACACACACACACATATATATATATATATATATATATATATATATATATTTATTCCTAAATAAAGAAACGAAGTCACACTTTCTCACTCTCCAGAAAAGACTTCGAGTGATCTTGCTACTTCATTTTGTACTTCGAAAGAAATCCTTTAAAGAGAAGCATTCGAAGGCACACTTTAAATCTTCTAACTTAGAAGTCGTATTCGGATCATGTCCATAGACTTTGAAAGACCATCTATTATAATTATTCTTATAAGAACTACGAAGGAAACATCTTTCATTCTGATTTGTTCAAATCACAGGCCAACTACCTCTAGATGGTGAATTCGAAGGCTAACCACCTCGAGATGGTCAAATCGTCAAAGGTTAGTCATCCTCAAAGACCAAGGGTTTATTACTCATAAATAGACTTGCATTCGATTAACTTCAAAAGAATCCTTATTGAAGGAATTCTCAAAGTACACATTTCGTTCATCCCGAAAGAACACTTCCAAATGACGATTGTACTGATTTTGAAGTACCCTCAGAAATGAGTACTTCAAAGTCATGTTATTACTTCTCCATATGTCACCTTCGAATGACAAATATGAAAATACATTTTCCATTCACTAACTTTGAAGTACTCTCACTAAGGGGTACTTCGAAGTCATGTTATTCTCTTCATACGTCACCCTCGAGTAACAATTATGGATTCAAATCCATTGATCTTGAAGTATCCTTACAAAGGAATACTTCGAAGTCATGTTTTTGCCTTTTCATATGTCGCCTTCGAGTGACGGTTATGAATTTGCAAAACTAAATTATACACTTTACTTAAGAGTACTTCGGCGGACAAAAACAGGTTGTTACCCTCGAATGCACTCTTAAATACATTCAAACTACAAAGTAGAGTTCGAAGTCGCTCTTATTTATTCTTAGGAGTTGACTTCAAATGACATGTCATATTATATATGCCTACTTCGAATAAAATCCTCAAGGATGGTACTTCGGAGGCATATCTTTACACCCCAGAAGTTATCTCTGAATGAGATATCTGTACTTCGGGGTCTCTTTTAAAGAAGTGTATGTACTTCTGATTTCATTAAGTCAGGCATTCGAGTTGGTCGCATAAACTCTAAACTTCAAAATGGCCTAGATAACTTTCTTACATGGACTATTGATAATGAAAACGAGTTGCTTACTAAGAAATCTAACTCTGAAATCTCTATATGGGTAGTTCAAGAATACACTGGTCAATTTGTGATATATAGTTATTTTAACGTCCTTCGAAGGCAGATAGTCGCCAAAAGGGGTTCCTTCGTGATAAACGAAGTCTAGAATAGGATGTGGCATTTAATAAACTCCTTTACTTCAAATGATTTGAATGAATTCCTCGCAGCACGTGATAAAACCTCTGCTACTTATAATATCTGCTGTAAAACTTATCTAAAGGGGGTTTTGTCTTATCTGGAATGGCGGCAAGAATGGAAACGTTGCTTTTAGATCTTTTTGAATGCTACACGTGTCATTTAATATGTGTTCTTCTATATCTAAAGCAACCTATCACAAAGCAAGCTTATGAATTCGAAGCGACTCATCTCTCTTTCTAGAAATAACTTAGGCGTGTTGAAATATACATGGCATTCGAGATATGTTATGACGCATGGGGATATTTATAAGCACATCTCTAAACACTTGATTGAATCACATCTGTCTTAATTTGATAGGTTAAATTCCCTATAAATAGCAAAACATATTCTCTATTAAAGACAATCTGAAAATTTTGAGAGAAGTTAAGTCTCTAAGAAATTCAAGAGATAGAAGACAACAGTGAGTAAAGACATTGAAAGAGAGAGGGGATAGTCAGTCACATACTGCATTATATAGACTTCGGGTCATTCGAAATCTGTGGTTTTCTTGCTCTGAGATATGCGGTCTAACTGACTTACAGTTATTTCAACATTCTTCCCCTTTGTCTCTTCTCTTTGTCTTATTCACAGATTACGTTTGTGAATAAACGCTCTTGATAGAACGGCTGCACGATGGTTTAGGCTATCCTGAAACAGACTCTCTAAACTTATTTCTCTGAAAGGGTGATTGTATTGGCTCCCTTATATTATTTATTGAAATTCTTTTAATATATTGAGCCTCTTACAAATCCCGCATCAACAATGGTTATTACTATGTATAATATAATGTAGTAGCATGTAGATAGAAACCTAGTCAAGCATACGCTTGGCTTAATTTCATTAAGATAATGAGCTTGCTTTTGACTAAGTTCCTCTCCCGAGCCTAATTATTAGAGATCAAGTTTGGCACATATGAGTCTGAATCTGAGTCGAGCTAGCTCGACTCATCGACAACCTAGTTTTGCTCATATATATTTTTGGGAGTAAAATGAGCTTAGATCTCTGTTTGGATTAGGGTTGCAACTCGGTTCGGTTTGGGTCGGGTACCTCAACCCGACCTTCTTGAAGGCAACGTAAACCTAATCCAATCCGATTTAAAACCAAAACTATAAAACCCAAACACTAAACCGATTTTATTTTGTAAACCTTAAACCCAACCTAAACTATAATTTCGGGTTGGTTTAGTTCGGTTTGATAAGCACAATCACAACTTGAGTCATATATTTGGACTTAAACCAACCTTAACAATGTTGTAAAAACTTAAAAAATCAATCTATTTTACACAACAAATTCAACTGCAAAAAAGCATATTGTTATTAAACAGTGTTATCAAACCATACTTCTAATATAGATATTATACAATATATATTATATGAATATTATTAATTGGGTTAATTAGATTTGGGTTTCAGGTTGGATTGGGTTACTCGAAGTCCTAACCCAAAACCAAACCGAATTACTTCGGGTTGGCTTTTTTTCAACCCAAAGTGAGATTGGGTCAGTTTGGGCTCCGGTTAGCCCGACCCAAGTCGCTGAAGAGAGAGAGAGAGAGTGAGAGAGTGAACATTGGTCTTTCCTTGTTAGAAGACCAGGGTAGGAGAGGGAAGGATAATTTATTTGTGTTTGTTAAGAAATGTTGGGGAGATATTTTTTTACAGGTCCGGCAATGGCGTTGTTGATGTTTTGCATATGCGTCAATGGCATTTGAGATTGCAGCAATTGCACATACAAGAATTCATCCATGCTTTGTCACTAATTAAGATCCATAGCACTTTGAGATAAAAGCTAATTTTCGGAACCTACTTGTTTAATTGCAACTCTGTAACTCAATATCTTATCTACCAAGACAGGATATGTGACCAAAAAAAAAAAAGAAGGGTTGCGCATGTCAGCCTTTCCCCTACCTGCAAACTCCGTTGAAACTGAAGAAGGAAAATAGAAAAATAAAGAATCCCAAGGGCAAAACCAGTTCAAAACAAAGTTCTAAGAGGATTTCCAAGATCCAAAACCAAGTAACTATTCTTCACTGGGATACGCCAAGCCACTTTGAGAAGTTGTCGAATTCGGTGTAATCGCTGTCCGAGATCATAGTCTTGTACCATGCCCTGCCAGCGGCTCTGATCGCAGCAGCCTCCTCCTATCAAATGGGAAAAAGGGAGGAGAGAAGGAACAAAAACAAGATGAAGACAAACATTAGTAACTCCTCTCCAAAATATACTAAACATATACTGATGCAGCAAATTTAAGGCAGATCATCACACCAATACAACAATACGACTGCCTATCCATTAACATGTCAAACATTGCATATATATATATATATAGACACACACATGCAAATGCCAACATCTTATAATGAGAAGTAGCTGAAGTTTTGTCTGGTGTCGGTATTCAGCCAAAAATTTTAACACAGAATAAACAGAAGTTTGGTTATGGCAGAAACCCAGTACATAGGTAAATGGCAACACAAACTAAAAGATTTTGTGAGGTTTTTCCTACCTCTCTTTTTTCAGTCCAATAGACTCTACAGTGTTAGTTTTGTCTTTTCCCTCAATTCTTGAAGAAATATAAACCACTTTGATTGGATTTGGATTCGAACAGCGGCTCTATTTTGGTTGAAACCAGGACATTCAAAATCAGCTTTTCATCAAGTTGAGTTTGCTCCATATTTCTTCATATGAGGGCATGTTGTACGAATCTTTTTTTTTTTTTGTCTCGATAGGTAAACTAGACTTTATTGAAGAAAGAAAAGGAGTAAACATTAGTGCTGAGTACAAAAATAGTGTACTTCAACCAACTACGGTCTCCAAATAAAGATAAAGATTGAACTGTTACATAAAAATTTCAAACCGCTTATCTCCTCAAAAAACAACTCTCAAAGCCCACTCTATATAAATCAAAGGAAACTTATGCAAAATGATACAATATTATTACACTTTTATTGATATGATTCACCTCATACACTTTTCCGCCAAAGACGCATCTATTCCTTTGTTTTTAGACTAACCAACAAATCACAGAGTATGGTAGGTATTATCCAGTTTGAGTCTGCAATACAAATCCCCACAATTGTGATGCAAACGGACAATACACTAACAAACAATCAACGGATTCCCAGCTGAATTGCATAACACACCTATTTGGAACCACATCCATTCCTTCGTTTTTAGACTAACCAAAAAATACAGAGTATGGTAGGTAATATCCAGTTTGAGTCTGCAATACAAACCCCCACAATTGTGATGCAAACGGACAATACACTAACAAACATCCCAGCTGAATTGCATAACACACCTATTTGGAACCACCCAATTTCTTAAAATTGAATGCTCCATCAATTTTTAATCTAATGGCACTGTACATAGAAAGAATGCAGGAGTGGTCCAAACCAGTCAAATTTTGCTGAAAAATGGGCTTTATCAAGTCCATGCTTTGTTTAAAGTACTGAGAAGTATCCCCTTTTTTCGTTCTTACCCACCCACCATCTCCTATCTTGGCCTTCCTCCAATACCTGATACGATCTAATATCGAGTGAAACTAAATGAATCACCTTACAAATATTCACTGACAATACATTTTTGTCAACATCAATATCATACAAGTTCGGATATCTTAGAAATGGAATTCCCTTGCTTACACCATACATCCACCCAAAATTTTACTCTCACCTATCCAAATTTCAATGCAAGATGCATCGAAAACTCTCCATATATTTTGATAATAGATTCATACAAGCTCACTTCAAAAAAAATTCTAATTGTGCAGCTCCCCCAGCCATCTTCTTAGATACCATATGTTGCAATGATAACGATTCTCCAAATATTTTTTTTCTTCCTCAAACCTCCACAACCACTTCCCAAGCAAAGCCTTGTTCATACTCATAAGAGGACTAATCCCCAAACCACCATACCCCTTTGGCTTGCTTCCTTCCCATCTTACTAAATGATACTTGAATTCCTATCCCAATCTTTCCATAAAATATCTTACTGTAACTTTTCCAATCCATTCACTACCGGTGAAGAAATTGGAAATAGAGAAAGGAAACATGTGAACAATTAGACATGATGCTATCTATCAACATAGTGTTCCCAACTTTAAATTAGCACCCGTTCCATCAACATAGTGTTCCCTTGCTTACATCATACATCCACCTAAAATTTTACTCTCACCTATCCAAATTTCAATGCAAGATGCATCGAGAACTCTCCATACATTTTGATAATAGATTCATACAAGCTCACTTCAAAAAAAATTCTTATTGTGCGGCTCCTCCAGCCATCTTCTTGGATACCATATGTTGCAATGCTAATGATTCACCAAATATTTTTTTTCTTCCTCAAATCTCCACAACAACTTCCCAAGCAAAGCCTTGTTCATACTCATAAGAGGCCTGATCCCCAAACCACCATACCCCTTTGGCCTGCTTCCTTCCCATCTTACTAAATGATATCCTATCCCAATCCTTGCCATAAAATATCTCACTGTAACTTTTCCAATCCATTCACTACCGGTGAAGAAATTGGAAATAGATAAAGGAATCATGTGAAAGATTAGACATGATGCTATCCATCAACATAGTGTTCCCAACTTTAAACTAACACCCGTTCTACACTCTACGTTCACCTTCAACTCCTCTAAATTTACCATACACTCTTGGCTAGATTGATGCTTAGCGGACCATTATTTGCATTACAAAACAGAAAGGTATCTTTTAACTTGAGAACAAAGGAAATCAATGTGCTATTACCACTTCTCATTAGGTATTGTGTTGATTGGGATCATTACTTCTTGCACTTGAAGAAAATATATCATATGTCCATTTACTAATGATAATTCCCAGCCTATTTGCAATAGAGTTAATATATTTATGCCATGTGCATGGTGAATGCATAGTGTGCTTGTGTTTTAGCAGTATTATAGTGTTTAAGCGGTATTTATGCTCTGTATATTTTTATGATCATTGTTTGGTTTTATACAAAGAAGGAATTTATTTTTAACAAAATTATAGTTTTCCAGATTTTTTCTTTCGGAGACTACAATATTGATTTAGTTCAGTATTGACCCATTTCGACCAATATCTATTATTTTTATGATAGCATCAATTTCTTCTTTTAGAGGCTACAATATTGATTTAGTTCAGTATTGACCCATTTCGACCAATATCTATTATTTTTTATGATAGCATCAATTTCCTAACAAATCGATACCAATATAGAACCAATACTTGACACCATCAATTTCTTAACAAAACAATGTCAATAGGGAACCAATACTTAAAAGTTAAAACCATGGGTGGTAACTGCAAGAATTTATAACAGATATGACCCTTTTGACAATGCTTTCAGAAAGTTTTTCTAGAAGTAAGAAAACAAGGAATTACATCTTCAATTTTCAAAAGATCTTACCTAGAAGCAAACTTGCTTAGTAAATTGATGATTATCTGCTGAAAAGCAACGAAATCAATTTTGTTTGCATTAAAAAAAAAGTGTTTCTTTGCTTTCACAAAACAATAGGGAATTTGTCCTTGGCCTATGAGATCAAATACATGTAATACCAATGCTCCAATGATTGTAAGAAAATATTTATCCAGGACAGTAAGAGATGGGAATTAGCTTTATGACCTAAGAGATCAACGCTTGTAGAGATAATTCACCAATGACAGTGGGAGAAGAGCATTGAGTTCACAACCTATGAGATCAATGCTTGTAGAAACCAGTTCTTATATATAGTATCTATAATGCTTGTAAAAGAACTTTAAAAAAAAAAAAAAGATGAATTAGTATGGATTAAGAGACCAGTGCTTGTAAAAACCAAAGCTTGTTTAAAAATCACCCAATAGGATTAGAGATTTGAGGGATTGTTTTCAGCCTCTTCGGAAGCCATCGGAGATGAATGAATGCAAGCTCAATTTCAACACAAAAGAATGATACAAAGTCACCAATGCATGAAAAAGATTCAACAATAACAAAGGTGAGGCCAGTTTCTAATGAACCCTAACCTATATTTTAACAAAATTTCAAATCCCAAAAATTGTTGTTTGGCTTTTCAAATAAATGTAGTATCTCTCAGAAAAGAAGAATGAAAATGAATAAAAAAGGAAGCAAGAAGAAGAAAGGAGAGTCGAAAAAGATAAGTGCTGCCAACAAGACAATCAGTAACCAATGTATAGCCAGGTAATCAAAGTTTTCAGTACCAGTTTCGGATTAGGTATCACCATATGGTCTGTATCAGTGACCATGATAGCAGCAGTACCAATTCATAATAATCAACAGTCCAAAACCATTGTTGCTTACTTTTCGGTTGTAGAAACCAAAACTGGAGTCTCCTGAGATTTCTTGAATATACAGAAAAAAAATTTCTTAAAACGGGGAGAATACCAACCTTAAACCAAAAAAAAAAACCAAATGTGAGTCGTGACTTCATGCAACATAAATTTGTCAAAAAACCCAACCAAAAATTTTTCTTTCACAACACTTGGTGAACTCAAAACGACATTTTCCGTGGAGTTTAAGAGTGATATTAGCTGCACCGAGGAAAAACCACTCATTTAAAGATGGTCTTGATCAACTGATAACTGACTGTGACTATTGTCAGCGATTATGCGCATCATCAAAACTTAGAAAATTTTTCAAAGTTCTAGGTAAGCTCATGATACTACCGGATTCCAGATGAGAAAAACCGAGTTTCAGCTGAATACTAGATAATTTCCCATCTTTTTCAAAGTATCGGTGGCCAAGTTTCTTATTGGGCCCTTATGGAACAAATATGTATTAAGTTTTCGCCAAAACTCAAAACCATGAAGGATGCAAAACATATTTTGAAAGAACAAAATTTAATATTTACACTCTAGTTTTCAATCTGAGTTTCAGGATGATAGGCTAAATGCATTAACGTTCACGGAATGAACCTTGTCAAGATCAAAACCAGGGATTTTATTAAAAAATGGTGTTAACTATTTAGATCACACATTATAAAGGTCAAAAACCAATCATTCTACTGTGTTTTCCACCAATATTAAGAGTTAAATAAATGTAAGGCACAATAGTCATTTCAAAGAATATAACAGCATTTGATAAGCAAGAGTGCCATTGCAATACTATTCTACAAGACTATCTTCAAGCTTAGATATTTGATGTAAATAGAAATTAAGAATATAACAAAATTATTGCAACTGCTAGTTTGTGAGCATCTTATGTAACAAGCAATTTTCCCATGGGAAACAAATCCCACACAAGGAATCAATTCAACTTTATCAAAAATAATGTTCAGTCACTACTTGCAAAGGCTCCTCATTTTAAAGACGAA
>JAUPMG010003661.1:0-16018 GCA_031762675.1 Pachysandra terminalis | reverse complement strand
CGCTTATTTTGGGGTAATCCCATTATTGTTGTGATCCACCACTCTCCTTTTGAGGAAGTGAAGGTGATGTCTCTAGTATTTGATGGACCGTATCGGGTCTATCGGATTCGGGACGTTACATAACCATTGTTCTAAGATTTAGGGAAAAGAAAGAAACTAAAGAATCTTAAAATCTATGAATGAAAAACTACATTGAAGAACTTACTACAAGATTGGAGATCAATGAGAGGTTGGACGAGCTCTAGAATGCTTGGAAAGGGTTTTGGAGAGTGTTTTTAGGGTTTGGTTGGAGTTAGAATTCGAAGAAATGAAGAAAAGATGGGTTTTATAATGAACCGGCAAGCTCTGGCTAGATATCGGTAGCTGCCGACGTGGAGATTAGGCCGCTAGTTAGGTTATCGGTGGGAAAAATGATTTTTAAATTAATATTTTAAGTTTTGATAATTATAAGAATATTTTTTCAAGCAATAATATCACAAAATTACACTCCAAACATATTCCTAAAATTTGCTTAGTTGATCAATAAGTTTCAACTGGTTACCAGGTCTAAATCTAGACCGGAACTTAAAATTTAAGTTCTTCCCAAATATAGATCCAGCTTAATCTTGAGGTGATTATATCTAATTTGTGTTATTTAATAATTATAATGATTTATTTATATATATATATATATAAATTTTATTTTTTTATTTTATTATTAGCATATAAATATATACATGTACATATTTAAAATATATACATGTATATAATCTAATTCCTACCTATTTTTCAAGTAATTTAATTCAATATGTTTGCAACCATATTGACTTCAATTACCGGAAAAATAGTTAGTATTAGTGTTATAATTAATTCATAATTATAGAAATCAACAAATCATAAGCCTTCGATTATCATGTCCTTTAATAACATGGTAATCCAGTATACTTAACATAGACTTCATCCTTATAGTTCAACCATCAGATTTTCCTGAAATAGTAGTACTTCCTATTTCCAAATTATCTATCCGGAATTACTAATAAGGATGCACACAACAACAATCAAATTTATTATTCGCACTCCCTAATATCTAATTCCCTTATTCCCATTATATTTCCTTTATCTTATCTGTTTTATTAATATTATTCCTAGTCCTAAGTCCTATATTAAATCCTTTTATTTCAAATTTTTTTAGAACTTAGGCTCTGATACTACTTTTGTCATGACCCAAACCAGTTTAGATCCCTGGATCCATAACCGAGTCAGATTGTGACTCTCACCCCATATTGCTATGGGCGTTGCAAGCAATATATAAGAACATAAGCGAAAGTATAATACACTGTTCTAATAAAATATAATATTAATAATAAAAATGTCCTTAACTTACAAATTCTCAAAATTAAACTAACTAATCTATATCAATTATCTTCAAAACTTCAATCATTAGATTCCCATTCCCAAAGCTCTCTTTAGTGGTCTATCTTCCTTTAATAACCTGAAAAACAGCAATGTAATATCCGTAAGCTGAAGCTCGTGTGAGTAGACCTTTAAAACAAGGTATTTACTCAACACCCAATGCTACTACAAAATATATATTATATTATAATGATCTGAAATATATATAACATGATAATGAATCTGAATAATGAATGATGACAATAACGATAAACAAACATCAATATGTTCTCTCACCAAATCTCACATTAGTCTGTATCATAAGGATATCACATGGTCATTTTATCATGCCATATGCCGAAGTCTGTATGAAAATGATATCTTATGTATCATACACAAGATATAATGTCAACAAGTACATGATAATGCAATATGCATGAAATCTGGTATTCGAATGGTTCAAGTCCCGACACTAACCAATCAATTACATTAAGCAAGAATGTCTTCTCGAACCATTCCCCCGTATACACGGTCACTCTCAATGTAAGATATTCTATGTGCGCATCATAGTTTTAAGGGGTTTTGACCAAGAGGGCACAACTCCGCCACTTATTTGCGATAGGGCATTGAAAAAATCCAAGGTGTCACATAGTTAGGACTAATGTCAGTGGAAAAGTGAATAATCCGAATACCAAAAGGTTGACCCTTATGATTCAGATTTGGAATCCCATGTAAGGCATATCCCAAATCCTTTCATCTAACCACAAGTATTTTGAGTCCGATACCTCTCACCTTGGGCGAATAAATAATAGTCTTTTATTGGACTGAAAAATGGGTATAACCTGCCCTGAGTCTCAGGCAGTAAACATAATAATGATTAAAGTCAAAGAAAAACCTTCTCGTCTGGGATTTCATATGCAACTCATTTATTCAGGTCCGTTTATTAATGCAATTCAAACACAATAATAACACATCACATATATTCATATCAGCATGAACATGAGCACAATCTCATGATACTAAGTTAGCCTTGTGGGAAGGCACCTTAGTGGGACATTTCCTTGGAAAAAGATTACCTATGAGTGTGGTGAAATTTGTTGCCTAGAGATTGTGGGGAAAACTCAGTAATGTTGAAGTTACATCTAACAATAATGGATTCTATTTTTTCGATTTTCCAGTAAGGATATACGGGATAAGGTCCTTGCTTCTGCCCCTTGGCATTTAGCTAGTAAACTCCTTATACTGAGAGAGTGGAGGCCTAAGATGCAATTGCTCAAAGAAAGCCTCAACACCATTCTAGTATGGATCAAGCTCTATTATGTTCCTCCTGAGCTTTGGACTTCAGAAGGTCTAAGCTATGTAGCAAGTGCTGTGGGTGTTCCTCTCAATGTTGATACACCCACTAAGAACCGATCTCAGATGAACTATGCGAAGGTTTGTGTTGAGATCAACACTCATTCAGAACCTCCAAATAGCTTCTTACTTAATATATCAGGCAGCACTTTGATTGAGGAAATCATTGATATTGAAGTTGAATACTTGTGGAAACCTCAGATGTGTACCCATTGCAAGTGTTTTGGATATGTGACTAAGGCTTGTTCTGTCCTTGCTAACGTACCCAAGAAGTGGGTACCCACTGGAACGGTTGTGAACCTAGACTATAATTAGGAAGAAGAACAACTACCTCCGCAACCCCTAATGAAGGACACCACAGCAAGACCTGTACAGCACAAAGCACCCCTGATTTGTCAGCTGACTCTATTGGATGTGGTAATGCAAAGGAACCCATTCCCAACACTCTTACCGCTAGCACTTCTGAGAATCAAGTTCTGCCAAGTCATGACAGTATAGTGCAGGCCATTGTAACCCCCAACACTAATTCAGCTCATCACCTTAGCACTTCTAATAACAAATTCAACATTCTCATGGTTGTTAGGGATGCAGATATGTTGGACTATATGGTACCTCTCAATGCTGCAAAGGAGCAGGTTTCTTCCTTCGCTAGAGCTGAACCCCACCCCCCCACCCATCTGTTCTAATGGACGGCCTTCTTTGCTGTAACACTAGGTGTCTCAATGACCCTATCAAACAGAAGGAGGTTAGGGGCTTGTTAGACTCTCACTCACCTGGCATATTTGCTTTGATTGAAACAAAGGTGAGAGCTAACAATTCTACTAGTATTATTAATCATATTGCTCCTGGATGGTTTAGTTACCTGAATTACTCAGCCTCTGACAGAGGCAGAATATGGGTTTGTTTGAATGACAATGTGGTTAGTTTCAATCCCATTTTTTCTTCAAATCAAGTTGTGCATGACTCCCTAACTTTGGAAGCTAGTGATTCCTCTGCTGTCATTAGTTTTGTCTATGGATCTAATGATACCAATGAGAGAAAATCCCTTTGGAGGGACCTGAACAACCTGCAAACTAACTCCCCTTGGATCCTAGCTGGGGACTTCAATGTGGTGAGATACTGTAGTGAGAAGCTTGGTGGAAGGGATATCAACAGGCAAGCCACCAAAGAGTTTAATGACTGTATTGACTTTTTAGAACTCCAAGACCTTAAGTATAAGGGTTGTCAGTTTTCTTGGAATGACAGAAGCCATACATCTGATAGGACTCTTTGCAAATTGGATAGAGTGATGATTAACCATGCTTGGCTCCAACAGTTCATGGATTCTAAAGCTGAATTTCTTCCTCTAGGTATTTCAGACCATTCCCCAATGCTGATAAGGATTTTCCCTGATATCTCTCATAGGAAAGCTCCCTTCAAATTTTTTGACAACTAGAATAGTCACCCAAACTTCATTAGCATTGTTGAAGAGGCTTGGGCTGAGCGGATTTCAGGAACACCCATATTCGTACTAGTCTCTAAATTGAAGCTCCTCAAGAACAAATTAAAATCCTGGAGTAAAGAAGAATTTTCTAATCTTCAAAAAAAAATTGCATCCACCAAGGAGGAACTCACTAAACTTCAAGTTGATCTGATCAGTGAGCAAGCTAATAGCCTCTACACTTAAGAAGCAAATAAGTTCTCCTTGTATTTTGCTCTCCTCAGAGCTAATGAGTCCCATATGAGACAAAATTCCAGAAATCTTTGGCTTAAAATGGGGGATAGCAGTTCAAATTTTTTTTATAAATCCCTGCTCAGCCATAGATCTAGAAACAAAATCTTATCCATAAGATATCCTACTGGTCTGGCTATCTCGGAGTAAAGTAAGATTGCAGATCAGTTCATTAGCTATCATAAAGACATACTTGGCACTGCTCACCCCCCTTGGACACAATACATGGAGCAGCCTATTCTCAATAAGAAATTATCTAAAGATCATGCTGTTGACCTGATAAGAGACATCTCTAACAATAATATTAAGGTGTGCTTCTTCAGCCTTAAGGATGATAAGGCACTTGGTCCTAATGGCTACACCCTCAAATTCTTCAAATCTACTTGGGATATCACAGGCTTCTTATTCTGCCAGGTCATAAGGGAGTTCTTCAGATCTGGTAAGCTTTTAAAGCAGGTTAACCATACTAGCCTGACTCTTGTGCCTAAGGGTCCTAATCCCTTTGGGGTTGAAGACTTTAGACCAATTTCTTGTGTGAATACCATATACAAATGTATTGCAAAGTTATTGGCTAACAGGCTGAAGCCTTTACTTGGGGAACCGATTAGGGAACACCATAATGCCTTCATTCCTGGTAGACTTATCACTGACAACCTTCAAGTTACCCATGAGCTGGTAAATGATTACCACCTAAAAAAGGGTAAGCACAGGATGGCATTTAAGCTTTATCTGAGAAAAGCTTATGATAATGTAAGGTGGGAAGCCATTGACAGTATTTTAGCTGCTTGGAATTTCCCTACTAAATTTAGGGAATGGATTCAGGAGCTAATTAGTATTGTATCCTACTCCCTATCCATCAATAGATCTCTGAATGGTTTCTTCAAATGGTAAAAATGCATGAAACAGGGAGACCCTCTCTCCCCTTACCTTTTTGTTATGCTTATGGAATACCTTGACTGTTGTATACAAAAGAGAGCTATGAATCAGGTATTCACATTCCACCCTAAGTGCCTCAGCCCAAGCATTACTCACCTTGGCTTTGCTGATGACCAATTTCTGTTTGTTGGTGGAGACCTTCATTCTGCCTGGCTGCTCAAGGATGCTATGACTAATTTCAATGAGTTCACTGGTCTGTCAGTAAACCACACCAAATCTCTGTTATTTGCAGATGTTGTCCAGCCTGATACCCTTGAACAGATTAAATCTATGTGGGGTATTGCTGAAGGAAAGCTCCCCATTAAATACCTGGGCGTACCCCTTATTTCATCAAGGCTTAAGATCAGGGAATGTATGGATCTTATTGAAAGAACTAGCAGAAAAGTTCAAAGGTGGAAATTCAGAACACTGAGCTATGCAGGCAGACTTGAATTGATCAAAACAATACTCTTCTCAATTCAGATATACTGGAGTTCTAACTTTCTGCTCCCTAAGAAATTTCTTAAAACGTTGACTCAGCTCTGCTTCAGATTTCTTTGGGATGGACATGATAAGAAAAAGAAGATGATCAAGGTGGTTTGGAGGGATGTTTGTCTCCCTAAAAGTGAAGGAGGACTGGGGCTGTCTAATGCTGTTCATTGGAATCATATTGCCCTATACAAGCTCGTATGGCAGATTATCAGTAGAAAGCAATCACTATGGGTGAAGTGGGTCTATGCCAATCTGATTTAATCAATGTGCTTCTGGGCTATTAAACCCCCCACTGGATGCTCTTGGTCTTGGAGAAAGATCTTACAATCTAGAAAGAAGGTCAGATCATTATGTAAGTTCCAAGTTGCCAATGGTAAAGATATTTGGCTGTGGAGGGATATGTGGCATCCCAACAGCCCACCCTTGTCTCATATTAACCATAGAATGGTCCATAATGCTGGGTTTAAGATGGATGATAGAGTGGTCAGGCTGATTTCTAATAGGCACTGGGTCACTGGTACTGACCCCAATCTACTTTATTTATGGGACCAGCTCACTTCCATCCCTCTCTACAACTTCCAAGATAATAAACTGACCTGGGTCACCTCTAAATCTGGGGAATTCTCCACTAAGGAAACATGGGAGCACTGTAGAAGTCATAGAAAACCTGTGCATTGGGTCCCCCCTCATCTGGTTTAAAGGGGCTGTCCCAAAACACAAGTTTATTACTTGGTTAGCATTTAAAGGAAGACTATTAACCCAAGATAAGTTGGTTAGACTGGGCATTATCACTCATTCCTGCTGCTCCCTCTGTGGATTATCATCTGAATCTATTGAACACCTGTTTTTTGATTGCCCTTTCACCTCTTGGGTGTGGCACCACCTCCTGTTACAATATGGTATTCACAGAACTGTTTTGGTATGGTCTGAAGAAGTTGCATGGTGCTCCCAACACTTGTGTAGATCTGATATTAAGGCTAAGACTCTTGGCCTTAGTTTCAGTGCTGTTATTTACTTCATATGGTAGGAAAGAAATACCAGATTTTTCAAGGTTCAATGTAAAGACAGAGAGCACATTCTGAAAGACATCAAGATTACTCTTAGGCAGATTATCATAACAAGGAAGTGGGTTGTCCAAGACACTACTGCTAACAGATCCTTCTATTATAATTGGAGATTCCAACTCAAGTTTGTTCAATGAGTACTGGTTAGTGCTGTTGTAAATTTTTTTTGCTGGTTCACCTCACTTTGTTTGGAGTACTTGTAGGGATACTTCCCACATTGCTTGTACAGTTTACTTCCATCCTACTCTATAAAACCTTAACTTACCTTCCAAAAAAAAATAAAAAATAGGTTAGGTTTATCAAATCAATGGTAATCAAGGTCTGAAAATATCAATTTAGTGTCAATGGAGCCAACAGGCAGGGTCCCGGTAGGGTCCTAGCACACCGGTTGGGTTTGGCTAAAGAGTAGGGTTGAAGGTACGTTTAACCGGCAAGGTAACCAGCAGGATTTCTAGCATACCGGTTGGAATCCGGCACACCGGTTGGAATTCAGCAGGCTAGGCCGAGGGCTATTTTCTGGGTTTTTAACTTCGATGTACAGTTGATATCTTAATCATAACTTTCTAAATACGTATCGGAATGAGTTAAAAATTGTTTTGCTAGGTTTCTAAAGAACAGAGGAATCAAAATAAAATATAAAATAAATTATAGAAAATATATAGGATATGTTCTTTAGTCAATAAACATACGTCGACAGTGAACAAATCATAACTTGGTCAATGCTTAATGAAATCGACTCAAATTTTTTTGTTGGACTCATAATTCAAAGGAGAATCTATGAAAAATATCAAATAAAATAATAATAAATACTGTAGTTGGTTATTTAATTGATATTTCAGATATGCATAAATCTCCAGTTTTAGTTTTCTTTTGGGTTTCTAAATAGATGGTGATGATTACTTTATCTTTATTGGATTTTTATTTATGTTTTTTAGTAATATGATCATGGGGAAGGGTTTTACATGCAACAGGGAAAGGAATTCCTTATGATATGACATTAGATGGAAAGTAAATACAGCAGATCTAAAGGAAAACTCACAATGAAGATGGTGAAGAATTGCTGTCATTAATGATCTGCTAATGTTCTTCTAGTTTTCTGATTTTCTATTTTTCTTCTTGTTCTTCCTAGGTGATCCCATGAATTTAGATGTGTTTCTAGTGTTTAATTTACGTTGTTAGTCTTCTTTAACATGTTTTAGGAGTTAGAGTTGCATTAGGATTGATAGTTGTAGTTTATCTATAAGTCCAAAGTCTTATTTTCATTTTTAACTTAGTCCTTAAGTTACCTAATTAATTTAGCGCGAAAATTAGGTATTAAATAATCTAATTAGGCCTTAGTAAATTTAATTTGGGCTTTTGTCTTAATGGGCCTAACTTAAGTCCAGTTTAATTTATTAGAGCTAGCTCTTGTTTGGCTAGGATAGATTAATTCACTAATCCTTGTTTCTAGTTAAGTTGTAAAGCTATGTTAATAATCCTAATTCTTTTATTATAATTTATAATATATTATTATAATAGGAATCTTCAGTTAGATTCTAGGTGTGAAGGGTTTAATTACCATTCTACCCTTTATGCTAAGGTTCTTTTTAATCTGGATTTTTCAGGTCTTTACAACCTAACACCTTCCCCCTCTCTTAACTAAACCTCTTGACCCAAATCTGGTTAGACCATTGCTCATTATATTTTTTGGTATATTTTTGGATTAATTGATAAACCATGGGTGACCATTCACACCCAAACTCGATGAATGATGGCGACTCCATATTTACCCGATCTACCTAGGTCCACCTGACCGTGGGGTGATCACTGTTGGCGACTTCATTGGGGAGTTGTGGGTTTCAACCATGGTTCTTTAATTCTCTATTGGTTCGATGTGTGTTCTTTTTTGGTTCAATTTCATATGACATGATTTAGTGGTCCAATTTTGTATATATTTGTTGCTTCTTATTTTCTTGCTAAATTGCTTGAAAATCATATAGTGCATTCTTGAATTCACTAACGCTTTCATATTAAACTCACGAGTCTTGTCCCACCCTTTCTCACCTATCTTAGGGAGCTTTGTAAGCATGTAAACGGGAGACCATTGTCCACAGTGGCAAACCTTACTCTTCGGGAGTATAGTAGGCATACGGTCGGGTGACCATTGTCCCCGGTGCCTGTGCCCAACGCTCCACCCCGAACCAAGCGAATAGAGAAGCATGTGGAGCAGTCCATCTGTGGAGGTCGGTTCAACCAGTTTCGGATTCCCTTATCCTTAGGTGCATAAATGTGAACCCCATGTGCATATAGAACCTGATATAGGTCTTAGAAAACCAGAGTATTTGGACACGTGTGTGCCAAATAAGTTATAATTCATAAATGTTATGCCAAAAAAAAAATCTTTTTTAATGCATACATTTTAGTCCATCTGGTTTGGACCAATTGTGGAAGGCCGTGACTATTTTTGAGTCTACCTCTAGATTGGGTTCGCCAATTGGACCCATTAGACAAGACTACCCATTATGGTCTAGGGTCCATGACCCAAGATCCAATCATTCATAAAGAGTCCATACTCACAGGTCCACGACCCATGTGCGCTTAAGCTAAGCCATACATATATAGTCCATTTGGTTTAGGCCAATGGTCCAAACCCATGTATGTGTTTTGAGTCACCTTAGAATGGGTCCCTTAGTTGAACCCCTTAGGAAAACCTAGCTTATGGCCTGGGTCCATGAGCCAAGACCCAATTCATACACAAAGAGTCCATACCCATGGGCCAAGACCCATGTTGCATCTAAGATGGGTGCCCAGGTATGATTTTTGAAGGAACCAGTTATTTGGACTCATTTGGGCAACTAGATCCAGATGGAGGCCCAAAATCACCAAGGCTCATGGATCAAGGAATCATGGCTAGATTCCGTCATTTTTCGGCCCATGAAGGCCAAGTTGTAAATTTGATTACGTTTAGATTTTTGGCTCATGAAGGCGCATTCGTAAATTAAATTCGTTTTATTTGACCCTTGAACGCACCTTTATAATAATAAAGGATGGCTTGGTATGATTTGATTGCTTCTATTTAATCATGTGCTAATGGGCCACCCTAGTGGTCTGGTCCATGCATTGTTAAGTCAGTGTCTAGTACGCCCATTAGGATTCATACATATGCATCTTCATATCAAACATGGTTAGCCCAAGGCCCATGGAAGCCCAAATGGTAAGGTATGCCATACATGGGTCTAGGTGGACCTAAGCATTATCCATGGATCCATAGTGTTCAATTGATCACTTCTTGCTTATTGTCACGCCCCAGATCCCGTAACCCGAATCCCTAGGCCGGATGGCACGAATCACGAGGCATAACCTTCGGGATCCATTTCTGGACCGCAGATTGACAAATGATAACCCAAGTAAGGATGAAATAAATGCTGCATTCATTCATCAAACAGAGTAGCGGAAGCAAGAATTACATAATGAACTGAAATAAGATCTAATAAAATGGCTTCAGAAGAGCCTTACCTCACAATGTCATAAACCGAGTTTGTACAAAAATTGATAAAGAACTAAAACTATAAATAAATCGTCAAGGACTACCTGCATCCATCATCAGTATCGACCTGCAACATGAAAGTTGCGTGAGTTTTAAATACTCGCAAGCATGATCCAGTCAACCAGTTTATATAACATATATGACTAAGAATCCAAATACATCGATAAGACAACAGAAATCAATAACATGTGATATGATATGAATTTGATGCTAGGATGAACAAACAGATGGCCTAATGTATGCTCAATCAAGAAATGCAATGTGATGTGGTTATGCCTATGTTTATATGATCTGTTAATTGTCCCTCATTGCAACTTCACACGAATTCGGGCTTTGTATGTCCTAGGAACATTTGGCTATCCCATCTCTGATTTGGGCGCTAACCCATTGTTCAAAGTCCACCCTATGCTGATTTAGAATGTACAATACCCAAGGATCAATCGATCTTCTGAACCAACTATGATTCATAACTTATTCTGTAGGACTTTCAACCCACGGGATTAGGCATCCTTGTCTTTCCCACCAACCGGGCACACTTAACAATTCACATTAACACAGTATGGATGCTTTCTCCTATGGAACGTGGATGATAGATCCCCTTAGAAGCTATACACCCGCCCATACACGTGCATAATCCATTGAGACCCGTCCTACACATTCCTATGATGTCAAAACATAATTACACTAAAGTCTCAATATCTGTTTTTACCTAAGTGTAGACTAACTGAGGAGTGTGTCTAATAGGTTGCTCATGCTAAGGGCAACAAGTATATCATTGCTGGTACTCAACCCTAAACCTCACTTGATCCCATCAGAAAGCACTAGAAGCCCAACCCGATAAGACATCCAAACCCCCACTGAAATCTGCACTAGGTTCTGTCTCTGTGCATTTGCGCTCGATCGCAATGCACTGCGCTCGATCGCACTTGGATCGCCCTTGCGCTCGATCGCATTTTCGATCGATCACACTTTCAATCGATCGCCCTTGCGCTCGATCGACTGTTGCAAACAGTGATACCGAAATCACTGTTGTTGCTCTGTTCTACTGGTTTCTTATAGCCAGGGTCACAAACAGAGTTTCTATCAAATTGTTCTGGGTAAATCCTTATCTAGCCCATACACATTAACCTCATGAAATCATCCTAAATGTAATTCATGAATCCGATTCAAATGTCAAACAAATTTAGCAATTCTTATGAAACTGAAATAACTAAGATGCAGAAATCTTTCTCATGTAATTCTACAACCAAAAACATGCATATATGCAAAGTAAAGTCAAATCATGTTCGTTCTATCACTAGCAAAATAGGTCCTCAAGGATTAACTATAAATCCATGCCAAGCCAGAAACATGCTCATTTACAAATGGGAAAAATAGAGCATCATATATGTCATGTAAATAGCAACCGGATAAGCTACTTACCGGTTAGATTCGAGTAAGGCTAAGCAACGAAATGAAGGCTACGTTTGGTAATCTCCTCTTCTCCTTCCTCAATTTGAAAATGGATTCTGGGTTCAGATTCAAACACTTCAATCCTATTTTCTCTCTTGTACGACTCCCACACAAAGCACAAGGGATGGTTCAGGTTTGAAATGGGAAGAAGAATGATCAAGGAAAAGGTATAGGGATCATCCCTCCCTCAACGGCTGCAACAAGCCACGTACAAGGTCCTCCCCCACGACCAGTTCCACGCACAACCATGCGTTCCAATTCAGTTGGGGAAAGACTAAATTACAAGGCTAACCCCAAAGAGGAAGCCTAATAACCTAAAGGCCACTAAGTCAACATGTTAAATTACTGAAAAGCCCTAACTTAAATAAACACACCACATAAGCATAATAAAGAAAATTAATTAGCCATAAATTACACAATAAATAAGGAAAATGTTCTTAAGGGTTTTAGGTCATTACACTTATGGACCCACATTAAGATCCTTACACATTCATCTTCATCTTACTAAATAAGACCCAGGAGGTCCAAGGCCCATGTAAGGCCATGTGGTCCAGTAAGCCATGTAGAACCCACATGTTCCTAGACCCATTCATGGGTCCATAACATTTGATGAATCATTAATAACCCATTGGTTCAAAACCGGTTCTCATTCAAGCTCACTCATAATCATCTACATGCATTTTCATACATAGAATCCATGCCTTTTACTTGCATACTCGTGACACATACCCCTAGTTGCATCCTAGTTGTACAAGTGTAGCATCATCTCATTTATATCATTCAGGTATACATGTGCATGTAGGGATTCATGCATAATCGTGATTCATGTAAAAGCCTCTATGGATCATGCATGGGTTAAGGCCATGATGATTGAATCTAGGCCCACATGAAACAAATTAAATTGGGTTCGATATGGGTTTGAGCCCAATTGACCCATACCTTTTAACCCATGACAAGTCATATATCATGTATCATTTCATAATCCTGTGCGCACTTGGGTCATTACCAAGAATCTCACCCATTTTTGGACAAGTCAAGGTTTCATCTCATATTTCAAAAGTCATTCAATTTTCAAGGCTTTTCTGATGATTCTATCTTTAATGAGCTGCATATATTTTTGAGATTTGGCTAATGGGATCATTCATGGAATCCTTAAATACTCTCTTGAATTTGAGTTAGGAAAATTACTTAAATCATTTTTGAAAACCTGTTTTCTCTCATATATAGAAGTTGACTTGTCACTTAGAGGAATCAATGACTTAAAATCCTGGTTTGGGTCACTTATGAACCCTTCGTTATCTGGTAACTTCAACTTGGGAGTGGGGTCATTCGTTAACCCTTGTCATTTAAACTCATGATTAGGGTCACTTCTGAACCCTCATTTTGTCACTTGAATGGCATTTTGGATGTTAGATCTATGAAGACTAAAGGGCAGCTATACACCTATGTAACCTTGTGTCACGAACCAAACCATAGGTCCTCGTTGGAGGTTCAGAATTTGGATACGCAATCTTCACCTCAAGCAAACTCGGGAGTAGCAATATCTAGCCAAGTTGGGCTAAATGTATAAAGGATATTAAGTAAGATTCTAAATTATGAGGTATTAAAATTCTTAAGTAATATCTATTATGATTATTTATTATATATGCAGTGGAAATTACACTAGTCTAGTATTTTCAAATCAATTCCTACTAATAGTATAGGTAGAAACCTAACTAAATATATTAAAGATGACTAACGCCTTTAGTAGATAACATATCAGAGTAGCAAGACTATATATTGGAAATTCAGCAAAGGAAATTACAAGGCAAAACTTACATTTAAATCCATACGATAACATTTGAAAGAAAGAGATATACTACAATCCATAAGTGGTGAAATCTTAATAACGTTTGTACAATAGAAATCTAGATAAAAACCCTTACTAATTATTACATTACATCAATAAGTAATAATCACAGTCACGTCTTCATCCAGGACTTCATCTTGATCTTCGTCCAACATACCTGACATGGTGGTCGCTAAAGCTTGAGCTACATTAGCTAGTAAGTACGATACTTTCAGGAATATATAAGACTATCCTAGAGAATATGCAATTCACTATACTTATAGGTCATACAACAACCAACAGAAGTAGATGCATGAGGTCAATTAATTAATTAATTAATGAATGCGGTGCATCTAACCTTACATCTATTCTCCACTAAAGACAAAATACTTTATACTTCAAATCTATGCCACACAAAATCCTAAAATGAATCCTAACCCTACACCTCACCTCATAACATAATTTACCACTTTACCATTCTCACAACACCTTAAGGCTTTACTACTGGACATAACAGAAACACCCAAATCTCCTGGCTAGCTTGATCGCATGGTCGAATCTAGTCCGATCGGCAATCCATTTAAGGTTGACGACCAACTCGTAGCATATAACATAAAAATACGCTAAATAGAAGGATCAAAGTTTCCATATTATGTAATTCTTATTTGATCACTAACTTAATCTATCCAAATCCGCTCTACCATTAAATTTATTAAGTTAAACTAATCAGTTAATGATCTAAGGTTTTCTAGTGTTTCTCAGCGTGTGGTCAAAGACATTATATGTCCCAAGCTAGATTTAATAAGTGAAAATTGAACTTGTTGATTTGGAAAAATTACTATCCTACCTTAAGGTCGTCTATTCATATCTTACTATTTATTCAGGTTATTACAGTCTACCCTCCTTAAAAGAATTTCGCCCCCGAAATCCCCCCTACCTAATAGGAAATGATAAAATACTTATTTTAGGTATACTAATAGGATACTCGTATTGAGTTTCATTCATACCTTTTTTTTTACTTTGTCTTGTAGTCGTTTTTGTGTTGAGTTGTTTCAATGACACAATCCTGGCTCAGTAGGAATCTGACCTGGTATCCATTACCATGCACTTGAGTTTTCCTATTCTCCGATGAAGCCTTTTGTAGACTCAAACGCTCCTTATACAGCTGGAAACAATCATCCAGGCAGTGGTATCTTCGATTCCATCGAGCCATTATAGAGTTTGGCTTCACACTGATTGAGGAAGACTACTGTGTGTATGTTAGACATCGTGGTAGGAGCTTTCTTATCTTGTCGTTGTATGTTTACGACATTTTGATTGCGGGGAATGACAAGGAGTTGATTTTCACCACTGAAGAGTGGTTTTCCTTCAGTTTTGAGATGAAGGATATGGGTGAGGTAGATTACATGCTAGGTATTAGGATTCATAAGAATTACGCTAAGGGGCTTCTTTGTTTGTCCAATAAGACTTACATAAGGAAGGTACTTGAGCGTTTCAGAATGTACGATGCTAAATCCATTGACATTCCTATGGAGGACGATGCTTCATTGCATCTTGGTCTTTGTCCAGAGACAGAGGAAGAGAAGGAACAGATGGATTGTGTTTCCTATGCTAGTGCTATAGGTAGTTTGATGTACGCTATTATGTGTACCCGACCCGATATTATTTTCACGATTCGTTTAGTCGGCCGTTGCTATAGTATCCTAGGGTAGACCCATTGAAAGGTAGTGAAACGTATTCTTAGTTACCTACATGGGACAACATATTACATGCTTTGCTTCCAGAGAGCAGATTTGCAGCTACAAGGCTATTGTGATGTGAACTGGGCAGGTGATCTAGATGGTCGAGAGTTAACATCAGGATACACATTCTTGATGGGTGGTCGGACCATCTCTTGGAGTAGCAAGAAGCAATTCTGCGTCGCATTGTCCATTTTAGAGTCATAGTACATAGCTTGTTGTGTAACCTTCCAGGAGGCCATATGGTTTAGGCGATTCTTACAGGATCTTGGAGTCTTCAGAGCTGGCGTAAGGCCGATCACCATCAATAGTGATAGCATGGCGTCATTGGCGTACGCCAAACTAGACAAAGCACATTGACATTCGCTATCATTACATTAGAGACATAGCTGCACATGGAGACGTGTCCCTTACACATATCTCTACTCAGTAGACGGTAGTTGATCCCATGACTAAAGCTATAGCTAGACAAGCTTTTAAGGTTCATGTGAAAGAAATGGGATGACATAGATTGTGTTTCGTATTAGATGGTACAGTTTTATTTACATTTGTACATACATACCCCTT